>CATIWR010128950.1:0-11321 GCA_949677035.1 Omphalea diandra | reverse complement strand
TTATTTTATAAAAATCCCAATATATATCTCTTTATATAAATAATATATATATATATATATATATATATATATATATATATATATATATATATATATATATATATATATATATATATATATTGAGTATTTATCATTTATCAAGTTGGTCATAAAAATTATTTATAATGAGTGTTTGCTATTTGTTAAATTGATATGCTGATAAATAAGTAAGTAACAACTATATATTATTCTTATATTATACTAATTAATTTAAAAACTATAAAATACTAACTAGAAAGAACAAATATATAAAAGAAAGAAAATGCACTCAATAAAGAAATAAAAAATGAATGAGTTATCTAAATTAAAGATAAAATTCAAAAATAATTTAATTATACAATTTAAAAATTATTTATTTTGATGTTTTATATATAAAAAAATTGGATGAAAAATTTTTAATAATTTTATCAAAAAATTTTGCCTTATATAATTCATGCAAGGCACAAATTAACAACTAGTTATAATTTTAAAGACAAAACCTTTGTGCCTTTTAAATAAATGGATATATGTATTTGTGTAATACTAATGATTAACTAGCACGTTGAGAAGTATAAAATAAAAATTTTATAATATTCAAAACTAATAATTTTTATCAATTTTTATATTTTATAGTTATTTTTAAAATTAAGATCATTTAATTTAAATAAATCATCAGTTTTTTCTTCTTAGACATTTTTTCCTAATTTGCATTTTCTTCTTTTTTATATTTTTCTTTTTATTTAGTTATTTTATATATTTTTAATTAATTAGTATGATATGACACTAATATATAGTTTTTAGTTATGTACTTATCAAATCATTAGTTTGACAAATGAAATTAGCAATAAGAATTAAACTTTATATTACATAATGCAAATATTTGTAAGATTTTAACTATTTAATTTAAAATCAATAGTATTGAAGATTTACTTCAAAAATTTTAAATTTTAGTTTTTTTTTTGAGAAATTTTGAATTTTAGTTTTTAACAAAATTTCAGTTGTTTTATTCAAATTGGATCGTGTAAATTTTGTAAGTCGTGTTTATCCAAATATGAAATAATGTAATTTTTTTTTAATTTTTATTTTGTTTTTGGGCTATAGGAGTTACTAGAGCAAAGAGGGATACACCACCTGCTCACTACACATTGAAGATGGAATGTTTCTCACAATTGTGTGAGATACTGAAGAAGACTGGTCTTGATAACTATGAATCTGGTGATTTTGAATCTGATGGTCACAAATGGTTTGTAATTATCGTCAATATTCACTTCATCCTTTGCTAAAGCTATCTAGCTAAGCAATAACGACTATATATTTTGCTGCAATATATAGGAAATTGGTGCTGTATCCTCATGGAAACATGAAAATAGGTGTGAACGATCACATTTCTCTCTACTTAGCAATTGCAGAGGCAGATGAAATTCCTCCGGGATCCCAGATTGATGTGATTCTCAAATTCTTTGTGTATGATCACATTCAAGACAAGTACTTGACCATCCAAGGTTAGTTTATGCTCAATAAAGAGTTACTTCTTCGATAGGGGTGCAAACCCTGGTAGTATAGTGCTTCTTTGACGAGACCAACCTTTTATTTCCCCTGTTAATGCAGATGGTAGAACGAGACGCTACCATTCTCTCAAGACTGAAAATGGTTTTCACCAACTAATCTCACACACGGTTTTCAATAATTCTTCTAATGGATATCTTGTTGATGATTGCTGCATATTCGGAGCAGAGGTTCATGTTATCAAATATGAAGGTAAACGGGAGAAATTTTCCATTATAACAGAACCCGCTAATGGTGCTTTCATATGGAAGCTTGAAAAGTTCTCAACATTACAAGACGCTTACCTTTTTTCACAAGAATTTAATGTAGCACAGAGCAAGTGGTACAGGATTCTGGATTTCTTGTTTGGTACTTTATTAGATATATGATTGCTTATTCATTCGCCCTGTACTGACTGGTTCTTGAAATGACTGCAGGAAGTTGGCGTTATACCCCAAAGGAGATTCAAGGACAGGTAGTAAAAGTGTGTCATTGTTTCTGCGTTTAGTTACCAGCAGCACTGCAAATCCTCAACGAAGGTTGCATGTGTATGCAGAATATAAGCTGATGGTAAAAGATCAGGTCCAGCAACGTCACCATGAGCGTACAGGTGAAACCCCATTTAAATTCTGTTTTGCCTCATCAACTTGTTTGGTTTCAAAGCGAACTTCTTCTGATATGGTAAGTTACTAACTAGAGCAGGATCTGCTTGGTTCCGCAACTCAAAACGTTCATGGGGATTTGTATATTTCATGCCATTCAGTGATCTTCATAATGCGTCAAAAGGATTTCTAGTGAATAATACGTTGATTGTGGAAGCAAAAATTTCCGTCCTCTCTGCTGTTCAAGATCTCTTCTGACAGTGTCAGTGCACTATAGTTTTTTTACAATGTCTACGTGCTTGAAAACTATTACTGTATTTTGAATATATAGGCGTTTGAAGAAGAGAAGATGCATATTTCATCAATCCATCAATTTCTGTTGCATCATTTGTTTACTATTCTTTAATTAATGTAAAGCATGTTCTTATCTTGTCTATCTTCAGTGCATGATCCACTCTAGATGGACAAGGACTTCCATTACAAGTTTTAGTAGTTTTGTGTCACTTAAATCATACAGTAGTAAGCAACTTATCTATAGGCCAGAGTACTGTTTTATAGCCTTGTATCAAAAGTAAATCAGGGCAATAGCCTCCATAAGCAGCCAAGTACACTTTAAATTGATAACAATTGTCATTGATGAGACCCTGAATTGAAAAACCTTATCAGTTGCAGATTCCTTATCAATGACCAGTGTATGAGTGCTGCACAATTGCAGCTATCATCTAATAGACAGTCCACCTGACTTGAGGATATATCGATGCTCATGCTGATCATGTTGATTTACTTCCTTCAAACAACTATTGACATCTTCAGATCCTTGATCTGTTAAGCCACAACGCAGTCACCACATGTGTCAGGTTGTGGAATGGCGGAAAGACAATTTACCTGCTTTCGAAACCCATTTTATAGGATCAAATATAAAGAAGTAAAGCCAGCTCATCACATACAGATGCATTGATCACTTGTAAGTAGTAGGCACAACAATATCCATTAGCCATTACCTATTGCTTGCTTAAAGAGAAACAATGGATTTAAGTGTTAAACTTGGATATAAAGATTATTTGAGCCTCTAGCTTTATTTATATACTGCAATTAGAGCAACTTTGATACTAACATAAAACTAAAGAGAGAGAAGCTAAGATTCAGCTAGGATCAACTTTTTGCTCTTTACTTCCTCATGGAAAATTCACCCTTATGTCTTTAGTCAGTAGTTTGCTGCTTACCTTTTGTTCCTCCATTTTACCTGGTTTTGAATTGCATTATTTATAGCTTGTATGGACCATGGAGCATCCTAATATACATACTATAAATTCAAAACAAACTTGAGCAAAGAACAGATTGACATAGGCAACTCATCCAACTAGAACAACTGATCGTGTTTAATCATGGAAAGAAGCAGGCAGATCATCTGCTGCACAAAGAGGATCATGGGCTTGATTAAACTGAAACATAAAGCTTTTTGCTTCAGGATTGCTTTCAATTGTAAACATGAATAGTATACTGATCAGTACTAAAATCCAAGCATCATATTTTTTTTGAACTATGAATGTAGCATAAAAGCATAACCACTTGTAACAACAAAATTTTACTTACAGTTATATGTTATTGGAACAGATACAACACTATCCCATTTTGGATCAATAAATCATAGTTTTATTTTTTTTATTAATACAGTAATTTTGCTGTTGTTGATGTTGTGTATTTCTAGTTCATAAAACTCTTAGCTTGTAGAGAATTTCCAAAAACATCTCAGTTTGCAGATTTCTCACCTCAAAAATGCCATCAAAAAGGAAGAACAGAGCTGCTGCTGCCGCTGCTGTTCCTGCTATACCTTGACCAGAACAATTTCCCACCACAGGACAATGATCTCTTCAATGAACTTGGTCCAATTTGCAAAGACCTTCCAATAGAAGAAGCAGTCATGAATTTTAGCAAGCTTTGATTGCCACCACCACCAACAACTTTCTTTGGAATAATTCCCATACCGTATGCATTCTTTTCAATCAACCGATTACTCGAATTTCGGTCAGATTCTATTGTACCAATATTAGCAAGAGCTTGAGTGATCTTGAAAGCAGATAAAGAATCTAAAGAAACTGATCTTCTTATTTGCTGTATCCCCTCTTCCGCATCATTTAACTCTTCAACTCTCTTTCTCCTATTATGATCATGCAATTCCTCTTCCCCCTCTTCCTCCTCTGCTCCACTCCTCAAACCACCATCTCCACCTTCCACTTCTCCTCCAGTTTCTCCACCATTCTCCAGAACCCGTATCTGGGTTTCCTCCATATTGCTCATACTCTCATTACTACTCGGTGCTGATGAAGATGTTGTTCCGACCTGGTTCGCACTTGTAACAATAGGGGCCCGACACAGAGGGCAATTAGTATGCGATCTAAGCCAAGTATCAATACAAGGGATATGAAAAGCATGACTACACTTAGGTAATAGCCTAAGAGTCTCATCTTCTTCAAACTCAGTCAAGCAAACAGAACAATCAGTTCCTTCAACAAGACCATCACCTCTCTTATACTTACAAACAGCAATAGAACTAATCACAGATGGCCGCAATCCTACAGTGCTAATATACCAAATAGGATGATCAATAACAGGACCATGACCCTCATCAAGAAACTCTTCATGGGTTGTCTCATTTCTTTGATCTTCTTCTGACGATCCTCTCCTCCTTCTTGAATAAAATTTGATATATATAGCATAGAAGCAAACAAGAAGAAAAGTTGAGGCTAGTACAACACCCGTGATCAAGAACTTGATGGACTTTGTACTGTGACTTGTAGGGACTTTCGGTGGGGAGAACGGACTGCAATAACGCACACAATCATCTGATGATGAACTACAGAACGTTGAACAGTTATATATTACTGTGTCATTGAAATCAACATATGACGACACTCTGAATTGCAAACCCATCAGAGAAGAAGAGAAAAGATTGCAATCTTGGACTTGAAAAGAGAGAAAAACATCAAGAAAAGAAAGAAAGTGGGAAAGAAAGATGGAAATTAAAAGCTACAAGTCAAAAGGATTGCAGGTTTTGTTGGGTAGGGAGATGGAGAGAGGGTTGGTGAATTTTCTACGAAGCTGCCTTGATTTGAAAAAAAATGGAGCTGTTGGGGAAAAACAAATCAAAGATAATTGGTTTATAATGGTTGGGCTGATAATTTCTCGATGCTATTATTCTATGTGTTTGTTTGTTCAACTTTGCTGCTGTTTTATTTGCGCTCCATTTTCATGACTATGGTGGCTGATTAATGGGCTTGGGCATCAGTTTCCAGTATAAATAAATAAATAAATAAATAAAATGAACAAACATATTTAGACATCAATCTATTAAAGTGAAACTTTGTAAAGGTATATTTTGTATTATTATTGCTAATGATGATTTTGAAAAAAAATAGAATTTTTTATTCATTAATAATAGAATTTTTTTTATGATAAATTTTAAGAGTCAAAAGTTAACTTTAAAAAACTCAAATTTATAAATTTACAAATAATTATTAAATTATTTTTAAAATACAACTAAATTAATCACATAAACAATGAAAATATCTCGGAACATAAAATATATTACAGTTCTAGCAAACAATTATAGCTTTTTGTAATAGTAATATAAAAAATGCTTAAAGGATTTGATTTCATCAAAAGTAATTGTCTTCTCTCAATGAATGGGATTTGATTTAATGATATTAAGATTATATTCAAATAACTAACTAAAAGAAATAAAATAATTTTCCCTTACTATAACTAGACAATAGAAGCATAGCAAAAAGAAAAATCCCTAAAAAGTTGTGAGATTGCAAAATTAAGAGTGTAATATATTTAAAGGGTTAAATTTAATGATACTAATTAATGTTTTTAAAACTAGACTGTCAGTAAATTAGCCAATTGATTAATTTTTTATTCGATCAGTTTAATTTAAATAATTAGTTCAATAATAAATAAAATTTAAAAAATATTATTAAACACATTTTAAAAAATAGAAAAATGTTAAAATATATAAATATGTTATAATAATTAAAAATATAAAAATAACTTTAAAAACTAATTCGAATCTAATTGAACTAATCACTGATATGATTTTCAATTTTATCGATCTAACTACCAATCTTGTCAAAACATTGATAATAATCAAAATTTTAAGATTAAATTAAAATTTTGAATGAGATTTTAAAGATTTTTTTTTTAAAAAAAAATTAGAATTGTTAAATCACAATATTTGCAATTCATTAGCAAGCAAGAGGTTAGTTGTCCAAAGGTGACCATATCTTCAATGGAAATTGTGGTGTGAAAGTGATAGTTCATAATTGCAAGAATAAGGAGGTCCACTTTTTTCAATATATTGATCAACAAGCTTGTTTTATGGCCATTCATTTAATCAGAATCTGATAGCTTGTTTCGAAATTAAACTCAACCTTATCCAAATTGTATATTATACATACGTATTTCTTAATTCGATTATAATTCCAAATTTAGTTTACATCCCTTTTTTTCTAAAAGAAAAAAAAAATAGGAAATTTTTGGAGTGGACGAATCTTATCCAATAGAAGAAGAGTGAGCTGAATGAAATGACTTCTGGCTCAAAGGAAAATTTTATCTACATTAAATATATGATCGTTTTATAATGTAAAGTAATTATTTATAATTGTCTACCGTTACATTCTTTTTTTTTTCTTCACACTTTTGTTTAATATAGATACAATTATTTTATTAATTGGGTATATATACCTAATTAGTTGTATTTCTCGGATCTATTATTATAATAAAAATGTTATATCATTTTAATTTTAATTTTTTGAATTTTTTAAAATTAATGCTTATCAAAATTTTTTAAAAAATAAATTTCAAAATATATCTTCAACATTACAAATAATATGAACTATAAATTATTCAACTTTTTTATTTACATGAAATTATGAATATTAATTTCCTGTAAATGAAAATGATTTCAAACATTAAAAGAATATTTATAACATCTTTTTAAAATGAGTGATTTAGATTTTTAATATTTAATCTATATTTTTTCAATATATCAATATTTTTAGTTAAAAATTAAAAATTTTTATTTTTTATATATTTTAAATTAAATGTCTATTTTTGTATCATAACACGTTAATGACATGATTAATTTAATATGTTATATGGATCGTGTTGTGTAATTTATTTTATAAATATGTCTGTGTTAAAGTTGAAAATTTTAGCACGATTAGTTAAATGAGTTGTTTTCCATGTCATTTATTAAAATAAAATTTATTTCATATAGAAATTAAAATTAATTATTCAACTTTAAAGAGTTGAGTTTATTTAATATTAAAATTCATAATTGATCTAATAATAAATATGAAAAAATTATATTTTTATTTAATTTTAATTAATATAAAATTTTTATCTCAAAAATAATCAATACAAAATTTTAAATTCTAAAAAGTTTTAAAAAATGGTGATTGAAAAAGACAGAGAGAGAGAGAGGCAAGTCTTTCCCAATAACTATATTGAAATGGCTTCTAACTAAAGGCCTATAATAGTATTAAAAATAATTAGCTAGAACCAGTAGAAATAGCTTATGGCTAAGTTAACAATAGTGTTAGTGAATGCCTGACCTAAGTCTTTTTTAGCAAAACAAATGAACCATGATGAATTAAGAAATTTTATAAACTAAAAGTATATAATAAAAATATGAGCCTATGCCTCTCACTTCATTCTTAGAACTCATATTAAATGGAATCTCTTTTTTATTTTTTTTTTTCTGAATATTATATTAAAGGGAATAACTTTGAATGTTAAATTTTGATAGACTAAATTTAATTATGCAACTTTATTTAACAAAAACTATAACTTGCAAGTCTGGTTCATAAAAGGTCATTAGTCACTAAAAGAATGGCCATCACTGACCTTCTCACTTATATTTGTTTTATATATTTAATTATCTTTTAATTAATAAGAAAATTAAATGATTGAGCATTGTGAAGTATATAGTAACATAATGTTTGGTTTAAATTTAACTTTTATTTTATTTGCAAATGAATTTTTTATAAAATTTATTTACAAATGAATTTATATATTTGGTATACTATAAAATAAAAATAAAATTTATTTTAAATGAAATAAATTTCTTATTTATTTAAGTATAAAATCTAATAAAATATTTTATTTTATGAAAATATTCTTATATCATTTCGTAAAATTTTTATAAATAGAAAAACACACACAAAGAGAGGAAAAAGAGTGGAGAGAGAAAGAAGAAAAATGTGAGAGAGTGAAAAAAAAAATATAAAGAAGAAAATAGAAAATAAAATGAAATGAAATATTTTAATTAAGGCTATTTTATCATAATATAAAAAATAATAAATTTTATAATTCATTTGCAAATTTTATCAAAATTGATAGAATTTAATTTAATTATAATATCAATTTCAAAAGATTTAATGAAATAGAAATTCATATATATAGAAAGTGGATTTCGTTCTTAAAAACCTTGAAATAAAAAGAAGTTATAACTTCCAAGGAACAAAATACATGCTTACCTTAATTTATTTTGGAGTGCACATATAATAAACCATAGCTTCCAGTGACCAAATAAGCAAAAACCACATGGTAAATCATGCACATCGCTTAGCGTACTCATTTTCTTCTACTTCATTTATTCGCATTTTTCATCAACACCAACCCGAGAATCTGTTTCTATAAGTAATATAAATAATATATGACTTAGGTATAAGATGAAGATGCTACGTAGATTGTGCATTATGTCTGCTGCTGCATGCGGTTCTTACAATGTACACAGTTTTCTTGAAACAATTTACAGATACAGATTTTGCTCCACCAATTTTTCTACTGGATATACTTCTGGTTCGATGGTAGCTAACAAGATTGGACATGGGTATTCATTGGATCAAGTTCAAGGGTTAGGGTTGCAGATGATTAGTGCCAATGGTGGAAGAATATGGAAATATCTTGATACCAACATGTAATGTAATTTCATTTATAGTATTCACTTCAATATCTTGAAAGGAAAATTAATTTTGATGTTCGATGTAAATTTTTCTTTTTCTTGTCTATAAAATAGGTTGAAGTTGAAGGATAACACAGTTAGACCACCAGTACCCCCGGATCCTCCAAGGGTTAATTTCGTTGCTTGGTATCATTAAATCCTATATTTTAAATCCTAGTTTTAGATTTAAATTAATCGTAAATCTGAGTATTGCCCATATTGTAATCATAAAATTTTATTATTATTTTAGTATAAATCTATACTATAATAAATTTTATATATGAATTAATTATGAAATAATTTTTTATTTAAAAATAATTTTTAATATAAAATTCATATTATATTATAATTACTATTTTATTCTAAATTATTTTTAATTATGTTAAATTTTCAAAATAATTATTAATTTTAAAATTAATAGAATAAAATAATTATTTGACATGTGATATTATGTAACACAATTTCTAAAATTAGAAAATGTATATATATATATATATATATATGCACATTTGATCAATTTGATTAATCACTATTTTTTTTACTATGAAAAATTAAAATCATATCAAAAATAAAAATTCTTTAAATAAAAATCCAAACAGAAATCCTTTGCAGCCCGATTTCAGTTAATTTTCAGGACTTGAGGAATTTTTTAAAAGTTGTAGATGCGATGATCACAAATACAAACATTATAACGTGCCAGTCCTCTTTAAAGAGTTTTTAGATGAAATGATTGTAAATAAAAATATTATAATGTGATGCAGGGCAAAATGGGTCTTAGGATCTATATTATCCTTCGTGCCACCCTTCTGGAAGCAAAAGTGGGAGAAACTGGAAAGGATAGAAGGTACACTCGGTTTTATTGTCCATCTATATAATACAGTACACAAAAATAACTGAGATACTAATTCTGATCAAACATAAATCTGCTACATCCCAAAATTATAAAATGACTCATCATAACAAGATAAGGTATTGAATTTCCAAGTACAGGGTGTTATTGCATTATATTTACTAAACAAATTTTGGATAAGTTTAGGAGAGGCAGAAATTGTCATGGAAGAGGTTGAAAATGTAACTGCAGTAGTGCAGAAGGTGGCAGAAATGGCGGAGAATGTATCAGCGGAAATGACAGAAAGGCTACCTGATAACGGAAAATTGAAGGAAACTGCATTGTTGATAGGGCGGTTTTCAGAAGCAACTGCTCATGATGCACAGCTAACAAAAGATTTCATCCACAAGGTAACTTTCTCCATTTCTTGTCGTGCAATTGTGCTACAACCTCCGCAGAGATGGTATTTGCTGACTTAACCATTGGTGGAACATAGATCGATGCGTTGAAGCATGACTTTGAAGACTTTAGAAATAATGGTTGAACCTTTACCTAAAAAGCTCATACAACAAAAATCAGAAAGGAAGTGAAAGACAGATTTACTATTCAATTGTACATGCAATTCCATATACTATACCATCAATGTCAATAATCTAAAAACAGTTATCATCTCTCTATCAACATCAGCATGCTCCATATGAGTCTTTAAGTAAAAAAAATAAAGAAAAAGATCAGCTACCAGAATAATCCAAACCAAAGTGGACCAAATCCACAAGCTAAGCTTGATCACTTCAGATTCTCAAATAAAAGACTTCTTGTTGACTAGAGCAAACCTACACTCTATTATGTAATACTTAAATGGTTCACCAGAAAGAAAAAGTGAGATCTTAATAACACAACGGAATGAAGACTAATATACAGAAGCTCCTACATGGCACGCACTAAGTACAGATATG
Source organism: Omphalea diandra (assembly GCA_949677035.1). Lineage (NCBI taxonomy): Eukaryota > Viridiplantae > Streptophyta > Magnoliopsida > Malpighiales > Euphorbiaceae > Omphalea > Omphalea diandra. The sequence goes on along the minus strand of CATIWR010128950.1, from coordinate 365 downwards.
TCTATACATAAATATGTACAAATGGATTATGATTGTATAGTTAGCCGAGTCTTCATATGAGAGCGAGATGTATAAGCCTCAAGTGTCCATAGCACTCATTACTGCTGCTAAAATATTCTAAACACACCCAGCAGATATGTTTGCCACACCTACACTCAACGTGGTTGCAGCCATCCACCTTCTCGATTATATACCCACATACTGGACAGCTTTTAACATGCTCCTTTCCCTTGCACCAGTCCTTCAAAGACAAATCAGGGTCCTCCTTGAACTCTTTGTATCTTTCACACGACACATATGGGTGATACTCTAAGTGACACCTAGTACAAGTCTCTGCATAGCATGCTCCACACACAAAAGGACCA
>CATIWR010128936.1:0-27711 GCA_949677035.1 Omphalea diandra | reverse complement strand
GGGAGTGGATGTAGGGATTGTTTTGCCCGAACCACTATAAAATCTTTGTCTCCTTGCAATTCTTTCTTCTTCCCTTAATCTTTAGTTTAAATTTTTAAACACCAATTCAACCCCCCTTCTTGGTGCCTAGGGACAACAGATACTAATTATATTTCAAGAACTGTTTCTAGCACATGTTTGGTAAGCCTTAACAGAATTGAGCCTTTCCTTCCAGAATTTAACTTCAACTATTATACGTGTGGATGATATGAGGCGGCTAAAGTAAGAGATTCTTGTTATTTTGTATAAGCTTGAATGTATATTTCCCCCAAACTTCTTTCACTATATGGAACATCTCTCAATTCATCTTTCATATGAAGTGAGAATTATAGGTCTAGTTCAATATCAATGGATGTATTCATTTGAAAGGTACATTTGAAAGTTAAAAAACAATGTGCGAAATAAAGCTCAAGTTGAAGGTTTGATATACAATGCATATTGGGTTGAAGAAGCTTCAACTTTTTATGCGTACTACTTTGAGATCCATGTTAATACATGACTTTGAAAAAGTCCTCCATGAATGTATAGGAGATTATGAAGAATATGATGATATGCTTAGTATATTCAAACTTGCAGGTTGTCTATTAGGGGTTTAAAATAAGAATATTGACTAACAAAGAATATCATGTTGCACACACGTATATTTTACTTAACTATAAGGAAGTATCACCTTTTATTAAGTAAGAATTCATCTCTATTTCTATTTAGCAATGATAATATTGAATTGCACTTATACATACTAATGTCTATTGATTTTTACATACGATGTGAAGGATTTACATGTCAGGGTTACGAAGATTACCTAACAATTGTTGAAAATCAGGTTGATGCATATATGGAGAATGGTTTTATGGTTTGGTTCAATCAATATGTGAGTATATATAATGTATGCTAAACTTGTCATTTTCAAGTGTGTGTAATACAATTTAAAGCTTAGTTATTGAATTAATATAAATTGTAGGTACATAATTGCTCAAATAGTGTTACCAACATTTTTATCAAGGATTCATCAAAAGGTCCATTACATACTATAAAGTTGTATCATGGATATTATGTCAATGATTACAAATTTCAATAATTATGGGATTTGCATAAAGGGCACAAATTGTAGTATTGATGAGAGTGACTGTTACGGTCAATTAATTAAAGTTTTGGAGTTAGAGTATCCTTCACTACCCTACAAGAGAGTTTTTTTATTCAATAACGAGTGATTTGATGCTAGACCAAATGTTAGTATGATAATTCACAAACAATACAAACTTATTGATGTGAACTATAAAAAAAGATTCAACAATTTATCCTCTCATCACAAGCAACACAAGTGTATTATACCACATATCCTAGCTTAAAGCAAGATAAGAATAATTGATGGGCTATTTGCAAAATAAAAGTTAGATTTATGGAAGAAGTTTCGATTATCAATACTAAACCTTTCCAAGATGATGACATAAAGATTCATGAAATTGACCTTCAGGTTTCAAGTTCAAGATCAACAAATGAGCTTGATTGATCCAACAGGTTCATTTGTTGACATTAACGAGAGTGAAAATGAGGACAATGTGTCAGAAAATGAAGAATTAGATGATGATGATAATGTTAATTTACATAACATCGATAGTGATTAGAGATAGTGTTATCACAACACCTTTTGTAATATTTATAATATATTGCTTGAATGTAATTGAATTTCTATAATATACATATTTATTTCAAAGGATATGAGGGAATGATTGATATCATAGGAGTTCATCAGGATAAGGTACTACTCGAGGCCAACATGATAAACCTTCTTCTTTGTCACCTTATGTACCACTGTCTGATTAGCGCACTTCATCATCTCAGGATCCACCAGTTGTAGCATCACCTACATATTCATTGCCTCAATCACCTCTTTCACTACCCATTGCACTGACACAATGGCCTGCCCATAATACTTCTATTGCATCTGCAGCTAATCCTTCATCTCATCGACCTGGGATACAGGTCATTGGTACGAGATATGTTGTTATAATCATCTCATTACACACACACACACATATTATGTATCTGTGTATTTTTTTTCCAGTTTAATCTCAGAAATTCAGTGTTTTAGTCGCATTTTCTCAATTTCTAAGGAGCGTTTGGACCTTCAAGGCTATAATTGAAAGACAGTGTCAACGAATACCAAGTATTTCTATTGGGAAGAGTTTAAGGTACAATTTCAATTTTTTCATAATATAATTTTAATTCATGAGCTCATATTTTTTTTTATATTGCATAAATATTTTTCTTATGATGTCATTATGGAGACCATGGTCAAGATTGCATGGGAGCACACAACTGTTAGGTGATATTCAGATACTTTATCCCACTGGAGACGTGGTAATAGGTCAGAATACACTTCTAAAGATATTTGGAATTTATGGAAGAAGAAATGAGATATGTCAAAATTTCAAGTGCATTTTGTCCAAACTTCTAGGAACATATGCATAGAGCCTGCTAGTATTGGTACTGGTTTGTGTCGCCATACCACCAGTTCTAGACCATTCCTTGAGCACTCCATGGATTTGATTAGTTTATTTACTTATCTTTTTTCTTATTTCATTATGAAATGTTTCGAATAAAGTAATAACATTTTATTTCAGGAGAAAAAACTAAAACTTTTATCCACAAATTATGAGGTTTTCAAGAAGACACATATTAAGAAGAGCGACAATCAATTTATTGATAAAAAATCACTGAACACCAATGTGAGTTAAATAAAAATCAATGCACTATTTTTCATTATTGTTATTATAATAACTTCAATTATCATTTATAATCATTATTCATATTTATTAGGTTGCAATGGAGAATCATATTGCTAATGCTACTTCACAAATGCTAGAGGGTTTTGTGGAAACTCAAGTCGTTAACTTTGATGAGGTGTACATGGATGTTGTTGGAGGATACAATAAGAGCATAATGTATGAACTTAGCTCCAGAGCGACCTTTAATCATCCCTCTTCTTATATCAGCTCTTACTAAGCCACATCACATATGACTCAAGATCCAGAATTGATGTAGCACCTTAGAATGCAGGTCCGAAATGAGGTTCAAGGCTTGCTTCGAGGAGGGCTTCAAATTCATTTTTAGCATTAGTTTGATTAGCAGTTCATGACCATGCAACAGAGCATACAGGAAATGCTAACTTCTATGTTACCTAACATGCATTCTCAGATTCCACTTGCACCACCTTCAGCATGTGTTTGATTAGCAGTTCATGACCATGTAACAGAGCATCCAGGAAATGCAAACTTCTATGTTACCTAACATGCATTCTTAGATTCCATTAGCACCACCTTCGCATCCCGAGGACGATTATTTTGTGGGGCCAAATGATTAGAATGAACATGATTAGGTTTTTTTTTCATATATTTATGTATCTTATATGTACAATGTTATTGTAAACATAATGCAATTTATTTTAATTTTAATAAATGAATTTTTTATATATATTGTGTTCCTTTCAATATTAATTTTTACTATAATTTCAAATATAAATACAAATAAAAATTATTAATATAAAAAATGTTAATTAAAATTCTAACAACAAAATACCTATTGAATGTGTTGGCCCTAGCACACTAAGAAGGGAGGGTTGAATTGGTGGCAAATTTGAACTTTTGATTTGGAGGAAACTCACAAAAATGAAAGATTAGAGAAAGGGGTAGGAGAAGAATGAACACATGAGTTTTATAGTGGTTCGGGTATTAAATAACTCTACATCTACTCTCCAATTCATCAATTGGGTATTTCACTCAATCATTAGTGTTTTACAAGCTCACACTCAACTTAGTGTTTAGGCTCACATCAAACCTTACAACTTGTGTTTTCTAGGCTCATACAAAAACCTCTTACAAGTGTTTTTAAGGCTCATACTAAAACCTATACAAGAGTTTTCTAAACAAGGGCTAACTCTCAAACCCAACCCAAAAGGTGTTTAAAACTCACATCAAACTATATACAAAGAAATAAAGAATTAAAAATGAAAATTAACTTAGCAAGTGTTTTGACACATATCAAAATGGTTATTCTCTTGCATTCAAGTCCATTTGGTGGTGTATTTATAGGCAATAACCATCAAAGAGACGTTACAAATAAACTATGTCCAAATCCTTGAGACATGCTAGGCAGATTCTGCATTAATTGCTTGTCAGGATAAAATCGCGGTGGCTACTGATCCTTCGCAGTCACGATTTCCAAATTTCCTTATGCGAGCCAAAAACAGCAACGAAAAATCCCATTTGTGTCTAATGGCTAGTCCACGTGTCATCTTCCCATTGGTTCTTTAGGAAAATATAGTCGTTGTATTTTTTCAACCAACAAAAATAGTAATTGCGACTTCACTTGTACATACTGCGACTGTGACCGCGAAACAGGCTGCCAAATCTTGCAATTTTTACTGTCAGAATTCGCGGTCGCTACCAACATGTAGCATTCATGATTTTTGTCTTCCAATGGCTTCCTTGGACACTTGTCAAGCTCTAATTGTGAACTTGATTCTTATTTAGGAGTTTTTGAAAGTCGCAGTCGCGATTCCGACGCGACACAGGCCACGAATTCTACTGTCACAATTGGACTCCTTCTTTTTCATGGGTCACGCCCAAGAATGGCTCCGCGATTTCACCTGCCTGATTTTCAACATGTTTTAACATGAGTCGTGGTCGCGAATCCTAGATTGCGATCTCGATTTACATGTTACTTTGAAGTTTAACAACTCATTCATTCTCTTCTTGAGAGATTTATCTATTTCTGCAAAATTAACACTTATTTGAAATATTAGTGATAATCAATCTCATTTGTCAAGATGTTCTAGACTTAGGATTAACCATCCTAGTCCAACAGAATGTCGATGGAATTGCGATAGAGAAGTGTTTGAAAACTGTCAAATTAATAAGGGAATAGAGATGAAAATTTCCGTAGCTCAAGTTAGCGAGGGAATAACAACAAAAAATTTTCATCATTAGTTACTTACTAACTTTAGCGATGAAAATTTTTGTCGCTAAATGTTTGTCATTATTCCCTCAATAACATTAGTGACAGACTAGTGACAAAAATTTTTGTTGCTATTATTCGCGAGAGAAATTTGTCCTTTTTGCATCTCTATGTCTAGTGATGAAATAACAATAAAAATTTAGTGACGAAAAATTTTTGTCACTATTCCCTCATTAACCCTAGCTACGGATTAAATTTTTATCGCTAAGCCTTGATAATGACTAGTTTAGCAATAGACTCAATTTCGTCGCTAAGTTGCCTTAGTGACTAATTTTGCCTCCTTAGCAATGAAAGACAAATTTTTGTAGTGACACCAATTGATGGTCCTTAATCTTAGAATTAAGTATGACAATCTTGAAAGAGAAACAACGATAAACTAGAGCGGATTGGAATGTCCAATGCTAATTTGATGTTTAAGTTAGTGAGTTGATTTGAAAGCTTAAAAAGAGCTAGAATTAGAGAGTAAAAAAGTTACTTAGATAGTACTTGTGATCTTAAGATATTTATATCTGTGAATGATAACTATTAGGTGTGTATCTTAATTGTCATCGAGATTTGGATATTTAAGTACACCATAACTATATTATTCTAAAGATATGAAAATTAAATATCCTCATAATCTTTCAAATATTACCAAGCGTAAGTCCATGAATGTTTGTTACCTTAACTCTACTATTAATGAGGTTGATTAAGTGACATGTCATTAAATGATACTATTATTTGGTTTCTATGATTTTGTTCATCTAAGAAACTATTCATTCATAAAGCATTTACTAATTTATAGGACGTTCAAGTATCTTAGGACTATCATTTACTATAATTATCAATTGACAGGAATCTTATCTATATCTTTTTCTTCACTATAAATTATTTTTTTTTGAATCTGTGATTCCTTTGAAACCATTATTATTTTATGATGTTATTAGATCAATTTATGCATAAATATTATACTAACGATCTCCTAATTACGTAACACTATTTTCATTGATTACAAATATACCTATGGGTTAATTATCTCTCTATACATTTAAAGAAAATGAAAAGTTATTCTAATTTTATATTAATATCTATAGTAAACATATTTCATTGTTAGGCTATTATTCAGTTTAGCTACTGATTTTTTTTTCTATAGAGCACTTTTTCTTTATTTTGAAAATTTTATTTATATAAACAAAAGTAAAATTAGTAGATTACATTATCTAATAATTAGTTTTGAATTTCTTTTGTTATTTATTTCTATCAATATATCAACCAATTTGGATTTCTGAGTAATTTTTTAATGCCTACTTAAAGCGTACACAAATTGAAGTTTTTATACTTTTGAATGTATATTTTATGAAAAAAAATCTATTTCAATTGGTAGAAAAATATTTGTATAAGGGAAATTGAACATTTTGATCGGTGGCATTTGCTCATATAATTTAAGTTTGTCACATATTTTGTAGATGCATCGATATAAATTAACCAATCAAATAAGTTGGGACACTAGCTCACATTAACTCCATTTTTCATCCACTGAGCACCTCTTCCTTTGGCCTAATGATCCAAAAAATAAAAAATATGCAAATATTTGTAATTATAACTAAACTTTTAAACTTTCAATTAGGACCCATTTTGAATTTAACTAGCAATTATGGCCTAATTACAAAATTAAAAAAAAGATAAGTGCGCCTAGTGTTGATGTGATAGATGACTTAGATTAAAAAGTAATTAAAAAATTGCTTATAAATTACTCATGGGATTTTCACTAACTCAACTACTTGACTTAAGGTCATTAACCTAAATCAATTAATTCATTCACTTAACCTATTAACTCATTCACATAACTCAGTAACATGAGTGTCACTCTTCTTCTCCAACAGCAACAGGCAAATACAACATGAAACTAAAATTCACATAAAGATTATTTGATAAATTTAGTTTAAAAATTTTTTAAACTGAAATTTACAAAGTTGATCCAGCTAGCACTTGAATTCAATCTAGGTTGATAAGTGCATGTGGCTAGGATCGAGATAGGTAGCCAATGGGTGGATGAAATGTTGTCGCAAACTGTTATGGCTTTCATAAAATGTGGTTTGGGAAAAGCTATAGCAAATCTTTTTTGAACAACCATAAGAATGTATGCTTGAGATTTACCATGGGTAAGGCTCACTAGATTATCTATCTTCACACCAAACTCTAGTATTTTTCTCTTTCTGGCTTTTATTTCATTAATATTAGCAATTAATGAATAAAGATTTGATCAAAATTCTCAAAATTTACATCCAACGAACACATTCATTTAATACCATTCCTTAAGAGTGTTGCACTATCTTCACCTTTTTCTTATTCTTTTCTTTAAATCATATCAAACTCTAACTCTAATTCTCTTTCAAACCCATATTACCATCTCCTTCCCTAAACTTAAAATCCTAACAACTTAATCAATCTTATTGCTCATCCCTCAGGCAACACAGTAACTAGTTGGCCTTTCTTCAAAATGACATGAAGGGCTTTACTTTCTTATTTGGGTACTAATGAAATCAAAAGAGTTTTAGTGAGGTATCAACTTGATTCTACTTTAGCTCTTTCTTTAACTGGATTAAAAATGATTTGGGTCTTAAACCCACTACCCACAACTATTGTCTCCTTGTTCACATCTTGGCTTCGTCTGAGGAATTCAAGAAGGAAATGAACTTTTTGATTGAATTGATTGGGATGGTTAAAGATTGTTCTCCTAATGAAGATTTGTTTGGAATTTTGATTTCATGATGTGAAGATTGTAACTCGGTTATGTGAATGAGTTAATTGAGGTTTAAGTTAATAAATAAGTTAAATAATTTAGGTTAAGTAACTTAGATTAAGTGATTGAATTAGTGAATTTATGTGTAATTTATGAATAATTTTTTATTTGAATTATTTGTCATGTCAGCACTTGACACTCTTCGTATCTTAATTTTGTAATTGGACTAATTTTTACTTAAATTTAAAAAATGAGTCTCAATTGCAAAGTTTAAAAGTTTATGTTATAATTACATATACTTGCATACATTTAAATTTTGTGGATCATTAAGTCTATTCCTTTCACATTTTTTTTATCCCCCTTTACCATTTTCATGAAAATAATCAATTCTATATTAACACACAAAATTACTACGTAACACTGTTTTTAAGATTGGATTAGTTAATGAATTCATCAATGATCTAATTTTTTATTTAATTTATATTGTATAAAAATTTCAGTTAAATTATATTTCATAATTTCTCACACGTTTTTACGATTCAAAAATTGTGTTTTTTCCATGTTTTCTCATATATATTTTATAAAATATCGTTTATCCATAAAACACTTTTATTTTCAATTTTCTCATATTTTTATTTTTATATTATATAAGATTTAATCAGGTTAATTAATCGATCTAATTCAATTTTTAAAATATTAATACATAATTTATTATCTCTAACATGCAAACAATTTTTTAATCTATCACATCAATGTATCAAAGTGTTACTTACCCGTCGAAGTAATTACAAACGCGGGCAAATCTCTTAGGACTTTATCCTTTTCCAAAGCTTATCAAGCCAAGCTCACATGGTTAGGGCTTGAGAGGTTTACGTACGAAGCAGCTGTGGATCAGTGGTGCAAGTACCAAAGTAGCTTCTGATATGAATAATGTTAAGTACGGAAAACCCCATTACACCGAAGTAGCATTTTCAATCTGAATTATTTTTAGATCACCTAAGCAAAAATAATATTTTTAAAAAAACTAAACTAAACTACAATTTGAATAACAATAATCAAAAGTAAATGAATCTTGTCCTTGTAGTGAAGAGCAATCCCTAGAGATCTAAGTATCCAAGGTTCAATTTTATCAAAAGCAATTCGTGCTCATTCTGGGATAAAAATCACCTCTCTCTTTTATTAACCACTAATATTTGCAACTAATTTGTCGTAATTTGTATAAAAATATCTAACCACACAATACTGCTAAAAAAGTACAATAATAAAAAAACTAAATTAATTGTGAAAAAGAAATTTAATATCTATAAGATTTGAACTATGATATTGATTAATTTAAATTTGTTAAATTAAATCAATTCAAAAACTTTTCCAACCTAATTGGTAGATTTCAAATGAAGAAAGTTGAGTTAAATTTCATTAATTATTAAATGAGCGTAAATTTTAAATTTAATTTATTTATTAAAATTTATTTAATGAGTCAAATCAAACTAAATATTATTATACGTAATCAATGATTCACGAGTCGAATAGAGCTTAAATTAAATCTAAATATTTTTTAGTAATATTAAATTACAACTATAATTTTTCATAAAATTATTGAAATTATGTATTTGAAATTTATTTTTATTTAATTATTTATATAAGAAAATTCTAGTTTTAAATATTATCTATTACAATGTATTATAAAATTAAGATTTTAATAATAAAGTTTGAATAAGTTACTCTCAAATCTAAATAAGGTGGTGTTTGCTAAAAGTAAAATTAAGTGTTGAAAAGTTAAAGTTAAATTTTAAATACCGAATGATTTAACTGTTAAAAGTTTTTAATTGTGTAATTATTTAGTATAGACTGGGAATAAAGAGTTGAAACTAATTAATTTATTTAATAATTATAATTATTAAATAAAATTTATTTTTAAAGGAGAGTATATGAGTTATATTAATAAAAATATTTTAATATATGTTAGCTGAGGCTATTAAGCAATAATTTAAATTAAAAATTTTAACTTATTATTCTAAGAAAATTTTAATTGAATTGAGTTTTGTTAGTAATCGATAAATAAATTATCAAACAAACTTTAACAAATAAATACTTAAAATTTTAAATAAATTTGAACAAATCATCGTTAAACCAATCGTCAAGTATAAATAAATTTATATAAAAATATAAATAAATTTGAACAAATCATCGTTAAACCATTCGTCAAGTAATTTGCCAAAGATTTAATTGGTTTACTGTCTTACTAATAACTGGCCCAAGATTTATTATTTCAGTTTTGTCACAAAAACCCACTGGTCTACTGATTTGAACTTTTGAAAAATTATGTTTAGTCAAGTTTCCAGCTCGACAATGTCATTAAACTGATTGAACTTGCGAATGCCAATCGATCAGTTTTAAAAATATATGATTTTTTTAAAGGTATTTTTCCTATATACCAAAAAGAAAAAGATTTTAAGGGCTTGGAAATTCTTCCCTTCTTAGGTTTTGTCTACATTCATAGTATAGAAATAGTAGGCCTAGCCTGTTCTTATGTCCCTTCCTATGTCCCTAGTGATGGCTGGAATTATTGCCTTAAAGATTTGACTAACAGCCTTCAAAAAAAAAAAAAAAAAAAAATCATTGGAGCAACCAAGAGCTCCAATGATTTTTTCTGTAACTACTGTTTGAAGACTTGAACATTTTTTCTCAATGATTGTTTATCATAAACTTCCTATAAATATTATATTTGATTAAATTTTCTTTACATCCAATATTATATAGTTTAATTCTTCATATTTATTTCTATTGTATTATTAAATGTTTGTGTTAATTCTTTCCCTGCAAATTTTAAGATTTTTTTTAATTATCCTATGTGATTTGTTATATTTAACTAAATTAGCATCAATTTTTAATACAACATGAAATAGTTATATTCTCATTTAATTTATTATATTATTAAATCTTAAAATTATTTTTTAATGTAATAAATTTTGTTAAAATTATATAAAATATTTATAACATCCATTGTATTTTATTAAATTTTAAATTTATTTATCTCAATTATTCTACTAATCTTATTAATATTTATAAAAACTTAAACAACCTAAATATAATAACAATTAAAGACTTACTAAAATCACAATATAAATTAATAAAATATAAAATAGAATATTTTATAATGATAGAAAATACTCTCACTTTTATTCACTCATATATTCTTACATTCGAAAAATTCTTTATGGTATCTTTTACTTACTTATACCTCAAAATATTTATATTTTTTATATTTTAAATTTGCGTATAATTTTGATTATAATATTAATTTATTTTTAATTAAAATTAAAATTATTTTATTTAAATTTTAAATTTCAAAACAGAAAAAGAATTTAATAACATTGATGAGATAATTAGGATGGTGAAATATGAAAATTTAATATAATATTGAGGGTATTATGAATTTTTAAATAATTTTAATAAAAACATTAAACTAAAAAAAATTTAGGCCCTAATATAATAATAGATTAAATAAAAGAAATTACTTTCATACAATGTTGAAAATTGAAGAATGAATTAATTAAATATAGCAAACTACATGGTTCATAGTAAAAATTTAAGATTTTTAATAAAAAAGTTATTTTATAAATAAGGACTAAATCATATAATATTGAAATATGATGAATGATTTAGTTAAATATGATAAATTATGAGAGATTGATTACAATTAACTATTTTTTATTCATTATAACAATTAAGGGCTACATTTAAAAGTTAATAATAGTTTGATTTCTTTTTTATTTTAATTATTTTTTCTTTAATTTTTAATAATTTTTATTCATTTAAATTTGTTATTCTTTTAATTTATTTGATATATAGTTATATTATCTCTCTTTTAGTGAATTTTTAACATTTGTCCTTATTTTAAAAAAATAGTGAAAAAAATTTATGAAAAATTAACTTTATTATTTTATATATATAATTCAAAAGTTTATCAATTTTTTGTTAAGTAATATTTTACACATTATATATATATATATATATATAACCCGCACATTGACTAAAAGAAGATATGGATACAGAAAAAAATAAAATTCTTTTTTGATAACAATTTATCAATAGCATAAAAATAATTTTAAAGATTAATTTAGAGATTAAAAAAGTTTTGATAAATTTTAATTTTTTGAATCCTAAGCATCATATCAATGTATTGCGTCTTTAAAATTACTTGAAGAGAAAATAATAAGTATTAAGTTCTGACTACGCTTATTATCATAATAATAAAATAAAAATAAATTAAGCTTTGAGTTATAATTAAATTTTTTTTGGTAGCAAATTAAAAACATGTAAAAAAGTGTTGAATGTTTCTTGAGTTTGAACTATTAATTTTTTATATTAGAAAATAAAATATAAGAATGTTAAATTATCGATATCAGAATTATATGATAAAAATATCGTACGTCAATAAAATTTTAAAAAATATTAAAATTTAAAATTTTTAACATCTCACCGGTGACTCAGCCAAAAGCTAATCGCCAAAAATTTTCCACCGCTAAAACTGTAAAGAATCTTGTCAGTGCTAAAGTCCATTTTCCAAGCTACCAAACAATATTTTTCCCTTTCATTTCTCCTCTCTCTTTTCTTTGTCCACCATACGGACAGCTCAATTATGCATATTGAGATGAGCAAAACTTTCACGCGATTCCCTTGACCTAAAAAGACCCAAATAAAATAAAAAATAAAAAAACTAAAAATCTTGTTCTTTTGATTGGGTGACAATTAACAAATGCAATTTCGCCTATCTTTCCTCGTCATTGTTCATTAGTGCTCTCGAAAGGTCCTATGCATCACCCACAAATCTCTCTCTTTCTTTTTAACTTTTCGGTGCTGAAAGTTTGTGGAAATACACACAACATTCAAAGTATTTTTCACTTCATCTATTTTCAATCACTCTGCGTGTGAATCAACTAAAAAGAGGCTGATTTATGTTAATCACTGGTTTCGAATTCAACTTTTTGATATATAATATATAATTACATTAAAATTTTATGGAAGAGATTATCGTTCTATTCGCCTCAAATTCGGATGAGTCGTATTGAGTGTGTCGCACTTGATATATTTGGCATTTTCATTTTTTAAAAGATTTTGGATAATTTTATTTAATATCCTTTGCTTTTATATTTAATTAGACTAGTTTTTTTTTATTTTTTATATTTCTGTATAGAATTTAAAATAACTAAACATAATCTTAAATTGATGTTATTATAATAATTAAATTTAATATACGATTATAGTAAAAAAATAAAAATAAAATTTAATAAATCAAATATAAAAAACAATAGATATTTAATTAAATCCCATTCAAAGTTTATGGAGTTATACTGCTGTTGACATAACCCAGGGTGACGTTATCATTGACAATTGGGATTTAGCAGGTACCATTAAACCTTAATAATAGAGGGGTAAAAAAAAAAAAAACACAGAAAGCAAGAGCAACAACAGGAAAGATAGAAAGGGAAGAATTATGGGATCAAGTTTATCGGTGCTGGCTTCGGTTGCGATCATTAGAAGCTCATTCAACGAGTTCATTCCTCAAGAACTACGCAGTTACTTGTTGGAATTCAGTCGACGTTTCTCCTCAGAACTTACTATAGTTGTTAAAGAATCACATGAAGGATCGACGAACCATCTCTTTAATGCCTTGGTCATATATCTTGGCAACAATGCTTTCTGTACTGCTTCCTCCTTCAAGTCCGTGCCACGACGCCTTACAGTAGGCAAGAACGAGAGCATGAAAGTACTAACTTATGGTGTAGACAGGAACTCAGTGATTGTTGATGTTTTTCATGGTGTTCCTATGAAGTGGGAATACTACACTGATTTCAACTCTAAACTTCACTATGAGCTGAGATGGTATGAGCTTCGGTTTCACAAGCGATATGCTGATATGGTCAAGAACAAGTATCTGCCTCACGTTCTTGACATGGCTAAGAGAATTAAAGATCAAAACAGGGTGGTGAAGTTCTATACTACTAGAGGCGGACGAGATGGATGGAGTTCTAAAGGGCTTAACCTTATTCATCCCATGACATTTGAGACACTAGCCATGGATGGAGACCTGAAGGAGAAAGTTAAAGAAGATCTTAATTGCTTCATCAGAGGCAAGGAGTATTACAAGAAGATTGGTAAGGTGTGGAAGCGAGGTTACTTATTGTATGGTCCCCCAGGAACTGGCAAATCAAGCTTGATAGCTGCTATGGCTAATTTTCTTAACTTTGATATTTATAGCTTGAACTTATCTGCTGTTACTTCTGATTCTTCACTTGAGTATTTGTTGCTTCATATGTCCAATCGTTCAATTCTTGTGGTGGAGGATATCGATTGTTCCATTGTGATTCGGAACCGTCAAGCAATAGATGATCAACCAGAGCACAGTAACCAAATTTCTAGGCCTCAGGTTTGACACACTTCCTCTACTCCTAACAAACTAAAAACTGTTATCAGTACTAAGTAATCTGAATCCTAAGAGATTATTATGACTCCTGTTATGGAATTTAAAACTAATTCTGTTAATTTTTCTTGTTTTCTTTCTCGGCTTTGATTATGTTTCTACTCTTGTACAGTAGGAAGATGGCTTTGTTTTTATTTCGAATGGTAGAATTAGGCAGGGCAGGGCCCATGTGACTGTTTGCATAATTCTTGCTTTGGTGGGAAGTGGTGGATCACTTTCATGTTTCTGTAGATTTTTGTTTTTTGCACCAAAAAGTTGAAATTTTTCCTGTTCTTCATTAGGACGCTAAATGGGCGGTGGACTAGGGTTAAGAGTTAACAGAATGGAGCTATCCCCTTCTATAACTATCTCATATTGCAGAATAACGCTAACCAAGTGGCCAAACCCCTTACTTTCCATACCCTTATTTTGAGACCGCCAAGCCCCTTACTTCCCATACGCTTATTATGAGGCCAATCTAAGTTATATGTAATTGACAATGAAATAGAGGGTTTCTCATGAAGGGCTTCCTTTAAGAAGTCAATCAACTCATGGTTTATAAACAAAAATGAATTGGCAATGGAACAGTGTGGTTAGGACAAATTACAAATCTAAGCCATTGCAATTCAGTTAGAAGTTGTATATTGTATAGCTATGTAGTATAGAAATGGAAGCGTGAGAAAACTGGAAAACGATAGAGTCTCGTGGGGAAAACGACATTTTATAAAATGTAGGTGAAAAAACGTGGGAAAAGCAGAGAGTTTCCGAAACACGAAAAGGTGTCCGAGACACAAAAACGTGATCCAACTGAAGTTTTCATACAACATTGTTGTATAGAAGATGACTAGATTTTCATCATTTAATTGCACGTTTCATGTTATGTAGAGTGAGATGCATTCAATCATATGTGAGGTTTGAACTACTGCTATGTTTGTTGTTGTTGGTATGTATAGGTAACGCTCTCTGGACTTCTTAATGCCATTGATGGCCTATTGTCCTGCTGTGGTGATGAAAGGATTGTAGTATTCACTACTAACTACAAAGATCGCCTTGATCCTGCTTTGCTAAGAGCAGGTCGTATGGATATGCATATAAACCTAACCTATTGCACATTCTCCACCTTCAAGCAGCTAGCAGAAAATTACTTGGATATTTGGGAACATGATCTCTTTAGTCATGTCGAAAAGCTTATTAAAGAAGTTCAAGTTAGCCCTGCAGATGTTGCAGGTGAACTAATGAAGACCAAAGATTCAAAGAGTTCGCTAGAAGGTCTCATCAGGTTCTTGGAAGACAAGGTAAATTATGAATTTTTGAGATTGAGTTTATCATTTTCAATTGGTTTTGCTTCTTGATAACAACATTGTCGAGTTTCTTGATACATTCTCTATTCCTTTTTGGTGGTCTACTATTTCTTCTTGGGTTGTCCACATCAGAAGTCAGAACCCAAGACCACTGATACCAATGATAATACCTTTAAGAATCAAGACAAAGTCGATTGCCCTGCAGCTCGTTCTGATATACTGAAGGAAAAAGGGTATACAGTTAAGGCAGAATTTGAGCCTATCCTTGAAGCTGTTCTTTTGAAACATGGAGATATTGCTGCCAATTGCTCCTTGAGTTCTCCCCAGTGTCGCTCATCCTTATTGGAGATTGTTTGTGGCATCGTCCAGACACTACAAGCTAGAAACCTCAAAAATCTAACACGACTTGAGCTCAAGTCCATGTTAAGTACCATACAGGATCTTGAAGCAGTAAGACTGGAGATTGCCTGGCTGCAACAGAGATTAGAAGTGATTACTAAGGCTCTGCCACTAGATGAGCAATGTGAAAAAAAGGAATTCAACATGGAGACACTGCTGAAAGGCGGCGAGACAAAGACAGTAATGCCAGCGAAGGAGACTGGAACAATCACAAGCAGTAACTCCAAATTGCAGTGTTTTTGTAGCAGGTCCTTGATTGATGGGTTACTTTGATTCTTTCTCATTCTGTTTAGTGAGGTGAGGAAGTTTTTTTACTTTCAATTTGAAGTAAATTTCCTTTAGACTGCCAAAGATTTAACACTTCTATTTCAAATTACTTCTACCAAACCTTTGACATCATGTTGCACGACAAGCAACTCCAGTTTGAAACCGGCTATGTGATCCTTTCGAACTAGGAAAGTCGAACCTATTGCAAATGGCATAATTCCTTCAAATACTCTACGTCAAATTGTATGGCGTTCTGTAACATTATATAAGATGCCACTGACAGTGGGCAGTTACTGTTCCATTCGAAAGATACAACCAATGGCCATCCACTCCAATCCATTTCGAAAGATGTTGATTGCCGCTATAGGACACCGGACACCTCCATTATGGTAGTTAATTGGAGAAGCATCAAAGGAAAAAGAGAGATCTTTTGGAGGCTGAATTCATGAAAAGGCCCTTGGAAAGAGGAAGATCGCTATCTCGTTGATGGAAAGTCAAAAGAAAGTACTATGTTTCAAGTACTTTTTCAAGCGATCAAGATCGAGAGACTAAAGTTCTTTAAGCCGCATCCAAGGAAATGAGTAGTATTGTACAACCATTCTCCTTGGAGGTATTTGGCAATTCTTCCAATAAGAATGAAATGAAATTCCAACAAGAATGCTTTCCTTCTAAGCTAAAAGAATCAAAAGACGGAAGCAAGTCGTATAGATTTATATATTGATCACATTACATTACGGATCATATTACATTGTTAGGCACATTCGTTTACTGAGCTATTTGGTAAAATCATGCCACTTTTTTACAATTTTGTGGTTCAATACTAAATACAATCTTTATTTTCCATTTCAGCCCTACAATTTTAAACAATTGCATTTTCTTATAACTTCATTTCTTCTTCAATTTGCACTAGCAGTCTTTTATATCTCATCCGAATCTATCATTTAAATAATGCAACCGCCACATATATTGGTCATTGACAAGTGAAGCCGGTGGGGGTGGGGGGGCGAGGGGAGAGAGGCAGCAAGCATATTCGGAATATTTAATATGTTCTTCATACATAAACTACTTGAATAGACAGTATTGCTATAGTAATCCAGAATCTTGTTTAGGATGGACCAAGTGCTAGTTATTTCTAAACATTTGTTAAGTTCCAAAAGAAAGAATCAAAGTGGTGTGACATCAACTAAGGCTTCAAGTACCTTCTTCTCCAATTCCTTTTCATCAATCCACATGGAACTTTGCTGCCGCAGAATCTCATTATTCCCTTTCTTCTTCTCTTCTCTCTGTCTTTCTTTCATCCTCCAATTTTCAAGCTTCTCGACTCTTTCTTTCAACTGTGTTGATATAGGTCAAAACACGTTAGACAATATAAACAAAGGCAGCTTATCAATGTAAAAGGAAGATATGATGAACCTTAGCCCTTACAAAAAATGATCCCATAGACCTATGGAACACAATGTAGCCATAAAGTGAAAGACTTAGAAAGCACCACAAGCCCACCTCACAATGGCAGCAAAAAAGGGGCAGCACTTTTTAATGATGGAGATGTATATATATATATATATATATATACATATCATATATGATTTAATATTGCACATTAACTTCCAATAAATCTTCCATTAAGAACTTTCACGCAAATTGAAGATCCTTTTCTTCTCACATCCAAATTGGAGGAAAGCTACTTAGAGCAACCCACAATCATCCTAATGTTTCTCCAACAAGAGAAGCTTCAGATCAGAAGTATTTTCTTTAGTTAAAATCAAGCAGGAACATTATAGTTAGAAGCATCCTCATGTTCAGTACTCCATTTTACATGTCTTCACACATCCGGTTTCCTTTAACATTATAAATCACTTCAACTAAACTAGACATTGAATTTAGTTCCTACATTAAGCATCCCAGAGAAAGTTACACTTCCGTTCTTATCTAGAGATTTGCTCATTTTTGAGTCACATGGTTTCAGAACACTTTTATATTGGCATACTTTGTTTCCATGCATACAAAATCTCTCTCCATATAAAAAATAAAATTTATAGGAGAGTCCTAATTCTATTTCATATGTTGCTAGCTTTATATAGTGTTGCCCTTAATGGACTTGTATTTACACCAAAAAATACTGCATTTTCTTCCATTAACCCTAAGATAAAAAGGAGAAACTCTCAATTAAAAGTAAGATAGCCACATTAACCCTGAGATAAAAACGAGAAACTCTCGATTAAAAGTAGGAAAGCCACAGTTCCTAAACCAAACTTTGACTCAAGTTCAAATCCTAAAATTCTAAAAGAAAAATGAGTAATCAAGCAAACAGAAGGGCTTCAAATCCATATTCTTATCCAGAAATGAAAGGAGAGGATATATTCAAAGCTTAAAACTTCTATATCCTATTCAGCAATTTAGTACAGCACACAAGGAAAATAGAAATAGAAAAGAATTTTCCATATTGACTCCAAAAATCAATTAATAATTTTTTAAGAATTTGAAGTTTTGAATTCGATAAATTTCCTTTACCTTTCCATATTTTCTCAACAAACACAGAGAGAGAGAGAGAGAGAATTAAAAGAAGGAAAATAGAAATAATTTTACCAACTCCCTACAAGCAACGTGGCATAAATAGTTATGCAGGGCTGGCTGTTAAATCAACCTGCAATAACTTTTGTGGTGACAAATTGAAAACAAATTACGGTATTTAGGTTTCAGGTTTAATGAAGGACAATTAGGGTTAAGAATTTGAAGTAGAGCTAATGAGAGAGAGGAAAGAAGAGATTTAGGTGGTTTTTTCTTCCTGTGAACGGTATAACAGCTTACTGTAGCAGCAGTAAAAAGAAAATTGCCGTAGAGGGAGAAAGATGGTAGCTTTAAAAAGAACAGGCACCAAGCCTTCAAATCAAAATACTCTGAATTTCACGATCAATAGTCTAATTAAAACAACCTACAACCTGTTACATAGATAGCTATTATAAAACTTTAGTAAATCCTACTCCTAGAAGGATTAGAAATCCCAAACTAGGAATATTCTAACCTTACTTTTTCTAAGATCATAAATCTCAACTATGAAAATTCTTAATAGGATAGTCAAAAAATCTTAAATATCCCCAATGATAATTAAAATTCCTAAATAATAATATGAAAACCTGATCTTCCTAATTAGAAAACTAACCGCAAAGTATGAATTCATAATTATTAATGAAATTAAAATAATCCCTAAATTTGATTTTTCTTGTGTGCATCAAATAGTCAGGCAACCAATGAATATAAAATGCATTCTCACATCCAACATGCCCTTAGCCACCAAATACTCCATCCAACAAAAACAAAGAAAACAATCATGATTTGCCGTCATTTTCTTCCTTTCTTTTTTCCAATTTTTGATGAAAATAGTGGATAGCATAAATCAGTTGCACTCCAGTTTATCGATCGTTACTTTCATGCAATTGTTCACAGAAGAACTAATATACAAAAGAAACAAAATGATAATTGACAGATTGCTGAACATACCAAGACTTCCACAACCCAAATACTGCTAGGCTAAAATCATCACTTCCAAGCAATGACAGCAACTAAAAAGACTGAGGTCAACAATTTAGCAAACTAATAAGACCCAGAAAAAACTCTAATTTTTTTTTCTTTTCCCTGAATACTTATATTGACCAAACACAAATTCTTCCCTCATCTTTATTAATAAACAACAGAACAGAGTGGTTGATTTTCAAGTGCAAGGATTTGGACTTCAAAAAAGATATCAAAAAACCAAAATCAAGTATCTAATTTTTTAGTTTATTTGACAATCTCTGATGATTTCAACTATTCTATTAACATCAAAAGGGGATCACATAAGGGATCACATAAGAACAACCAAATATAAAAGAATCTGCTAAGCTAACAAAACCTCGGCAACCAACAAAAAAAAATCTAATGCACAAGAATTTAGCTTGATGTATGACTCCTACTTAGTTCAACAATTCTAGCATCTGCACCCATCCATCACTCGATCTCCTACGCTACATGTACCTGTAGAGTCTCATAACACACAAACAATATGAACTTCGCACGCACTATCTCCTCAACTAAACAAAAAAAATCAACAAACGCTTCTTCTCCTTGTTTCTATTTTAAATCTCCTTGTTTCTATTTCAAAATAATCACAAAATATAACAAAAAAGATAAAAGAGTTTGATTTTGGGGAACATACAAGCAATTGGCGAAACTCTTCTTCAGCAATCTTGCGCTCCTCTGCTCTAACTTTAGCAGCCTCAGCCTTCAATTTCTTGCGCTCCTCATTTGCAACCCTAATCGCCTCCTTTCTGGCTTCGTCTTTCCTCTGCTTCTCGAGGCGCATCAGCTCCATTTCCTTTATATACTCCTTGCGCACCTCCTTCATTTGCTTCGCGTAGTCCCTCCGCAGCCGTGCTAGTTTCGCCTCCGCCTCTTTCGGATTCTTGGGTGCTTCCCAGCTACCAAGGAACGAATTGGGTGTCAGAAAATTGTGGGTGGTTTTATGGGTGTTGTGGTGGCTATTGCTGGCGGAGGAAGAGTAGAAGCGGCACGCTGTACGGACTACTGAACGAGCTGTGGTGGTGGTTGTCATATTTGATTCGGGAGAGGCAGAGAGCTTCAGGTTTCTGTTGATTTTAGTAAGGAGATTGATAAGCGCACATCAACGCCATGGCATAGTTTGCCCTTATTTTTATTTAATGCAATACAGAATTTCTTCTTTTACTTGATTTTTTAAAATTTTTAAATTTATTTTATATATTTATAAAAATAAGTTCGTTGATCCAAATAAAATTCTGGTAGTAATAACAATTATTATTATTATTATTTGTAACATTATCAACCTCTTTTTGTATTTTTGTAAATAAAATTTATATCAATATAAAATGACATGACTAAGAACTTCGTTACTAATACAACTTAAGTAAATATAGGCTACGCCCAACAATATGTAAGGCTCGGTTCGGCTCCATAAATCACGATAAGTGACAAGACCAGCCCGATTCAAAATGAGGCTAGCAAACTTATAGGTCAATATGACTTGGCCCGTATAAGGACATTCAACCTATTGCTCATTCTAATAAGTAAGAAATGAATTCTCATCAGAAAACAACACTCCAAATCAAGAAAAAATCCAATTCTTACTCTAACAAGAAAACAATCCACTTCAACTCTTATATAAAAAGTTTCACCAGATATTTCTCATACTTACATTTACTTATATATACTCTCATTTTATCTTTCAAGCAGAGTTTACTGACTTAACCATGAGAGTGGACTTCCAACATTCCTCCCTCACCTTTATCTGTCTTGCAGAGCCCAAACCAAAAATACCCTAAGTCATTCATCCATATCCAAGAAGTCTCATCTGAATTGTCTGACTCGTTACCGCCAGGAATATCATTGGTGCGGTGAGCGTGGATCGAACGCGCGCCCTTCAGATGAAAGACTCTCCTATAAATAAGGCGAGCAAAAACCGGACCGAACTGAAAAATCGACAAACTCTCCTTTAATAAATAAGGTGAGCAAAGACTCTCCTATCCAAAATCGAGTTTGTTCGATTCTGTTTGATCCTTTAATAAAATCGATTTGGTTTGGTTATAATTTTCAAAAATTTTGGTTTTTGGTTCAATTGTTTAGATAAAAATAAAAAAAAATCGAATTTAACCAAAGTAATTAATAAATCAAATTAATTTGAATCGAATCAGATTTAAAATGCATGTAATTTAATTGAAACAAATGAAACCGAACTGAACTTTATATATTCGGTTCGGTTTATAGATACATAAATTTTGGTTTAATTGGTTCGATTAATTCAATTTTTTCAAAAATTTTGATTCAGTTTGGTTTTAAGTATGAAAAATTCAGTTTATTAAAATTTGCAAAAAAATTGAACCGAACCGAACCAACCATTTGCTCACCCCTACCTATAAACCATTCAATTTGTTATAAACCCTGCTAGGTCTAAGATGAACTCCCTGCTAAAACATTAACGTTGGCTTGACATATATGCATGGTTCTTCGACTCATCTCTTATTCTAAATTCACGCTGATGAAAGACTCGACTTACATTGGCTCGGCTCGCCATCACGAGCACAAATTATTCAACTTTTCATAAGCCTAGTTAGTTTAAGATTAGGCTCTTCGTTAAAAGGCTAACATCACTTGGCATATATGCATGACTTTTCAGCTCATCCCTTATCCTCGGCTCACTTCTATGAAAGACTAAGCTTGGCTCGACCTATATGCATGGGCCTTCAACTTATCCCTTATCCTAGGCCCACTCCTATGAAAATCTCGACTCTACTCGGATTGGCTCGACATCACGAGCACAAATCATTTAACTTGTCAAAAGCCCAACTCGGTTTAAAGCTTAGGCTCTCTACTAAAAGGCTCAGCTTAGCTCAACCTATATGCATGAGCCTTTAACTCATCTCTTATCTTAGGCTCACTCCTACGAAAGGCTCGACTCAGCTTGGCTCGGCTCGGTTCAACATCACGAGCACAAACCATTCAATTTGCCAAAAGCCTAGCTTGGTTTAAAGCTTAGCCTCTCTGCTAAATGATCAACGTTGGCTCGACCTATATGCATAGTTCTTCAGTTCATCCCTTATTCTCATTAGAAAGTTAACTCATATTAGGAAAGTATGATATTACACTCACTAAAATGGGTTAGGCCCATTTCTATGAAAGGCTTAGTTGGGCCTAAAATGGACTCTCAGCTAAAAGGTCGACGTTGGCTTGGTCTATATGCATGGTTCTTTAGCTTATCCCTTGTTCTCATCAAAATGATAACCCTAATTAGGAAAGTATGATATTGCACTTATTAATATGGGCTAGGCCCACTCCTATGAAAGGCTGGACTTGGCTTGACATCACAGGCATAGGTCATTCAACTTATCATAAGCCCTCCTCGGTCTAAAGATGGACTCTCACTTAAAAGGGCGACATTAGCTCGACTTATATGGTTCTTCAGCTCATCTGTTATCCTCATTTGGAAAGGAAAACTTATCCTAATCAGGAAAGGATAACTCTCATAAAAAAGTAACTCGTATTAAGAAAGGACACTTCTTAGCAAGAAAGAATCAAAGCCCTAATCCTCATCAGGATATTTTTCTTTTAATTGTATTAGGAATTCAAATTGATTATCGTATCATACGAGTCCAACAACTATACTAAGTAATAGCTTCACCATACTAGCTCGATAATTCTCTCATTACTTTCAAGATGTAAATTGACTCAGACTTAAGGGAAACATTAAAAATATGCACCAAGCTAATTTATCTCATACATCAATATTATGCAAAGTGTACTGAGTTAATCTACCTGGTACATGTATTAACAACATCAATACTATGCAAAGTGTATCGTTCTAATCCACCTTGTACACATATCAACTATATCATTCTAAACCTCAATAAAAAGTGTTAGGATAATTTATCTTGCACATCAATAAAAAAAAGTGTCAAGCTAATCTATCTCGCACATTAATGAAAAAAGTTTCGAGCTAATCTATCTCACACATCAATAAAAAAGTGTCAAGGTAATCTATCTCACACATCAATGAAGAAAGTGTTGAGTTAATCTATCTCGCACATCAATGAAAAAAGTGTCGAGTTAATCTATCTCACACATTAATGAAAAAAGTGTTAAGCTAATTTATCTCGCACATCAATGAAAATTGCCAAGTTAATCTATCTAGCACATCAATGAAAAAAGTGTCGAGCTATTCAATCTCACACATCAATAAAAAATATCAAGCTAATCTATCTCGCACTTCAATAAAAAAATGTTGAGTTAATGTATCTTGCATATCAATGAAAAAAAATGTCGAGCTAATCTATCTCTCACATCAATGAAAAGTGCCAATTAATCTATCTCACACATTAATGAAAAAAGTGTCGAGCTAATCTATCTTGCACATTGATGAAAAGTGTTAAGCTAATTTATCTCAAACATCAATAAAAAATGTCAAACTAATTTATCTCTCATATCAATAAAAAAGTGTCGAGCTAATTTATCTCATAAAAAAATGTCGAGGTAATCTATCTCACACATTAATGAATAAAATGTCGAGCTAATCTATCTTGCACATCAATAAAAAGTGTCAAGCTAATCTATCTCGCACATCAATGAAAAATGTTGAGTTAATCTATCTTGCACATTAATGAAAAAGTGATGACTAATCTATCTCGCACATCAATGAAAAATGTCGTGCTAATTTATCTTGCACATTAATAAAAAGTGTCGACTAATCTATCTCACATATCAATGAAAAAGTGTCATATCAATTTGGTCATCAAAACCACTAAGATACCGAGACATAAACAAACTCGGACTGAGTGAGAAATATGATACTATCCAAGTAAATATAGGCTAGACCCAACTATATGTAAGTCTTGGTTTGGCCCTATAAACTACAACAAGGTGACAAGACTAGCTCGTCCCAAAATGATGCCAATAAGCCTAGAGACTAATATGGCTTGACCCATTAAGGACACCCAGCCCACGACTCATCCTAATAAGGAAGAAGTGAATTCTCAATAGGAAACAACACTCTTATTCAAGAAGGAATCCAAGTTCTACTCTAATAAGGAAACAATCCACTCTAACTCCTATATAAAGGGCCTCTCTAGGTACTTCTCATACTTACATTTACTCACATGTACTTTCATTTTATCTCCAAAGCAAAGTTTACTGACTTAACTATCAGAGTGGACGTTTGGCATACGATCGGATTCCTCCCTCACCTTCATCTGTCTTATAGAGCCCGAACCAAAAATATCAAAGTCATTCATCCATATCCAATAAGTCTCATCCGATTGCTCGACTAGTTATCACGTGGAACATTAGTTATTATTCACGTTTAGGAATGATAATAGGTTGAATATAGATTGAGTTTTTGAGAAATCTATATCTAACTCGAAAAGTAGAACAAAAAATCTGAATTAACTTTTTTATTTATGACTTGAGTCAATTATATAAATGGATTTTTTCTCTCTAAAAAAAATTATATAAATGGATTGAATAATATCAAACCTAATATCTAGCGGGTCGGATAATATATTCTTCTTTATACTTGTTGCTCCAAGTATAGTAATCATTATTATTTATCTAAAAAAAATTGTTATTTTAATAATATTGTGATGATAATTATTCTTTGTTTAATTATTTGATTTATTATTATTATTATTATTATTATTATTATTATTATTATTATTATTATTATTATTATTATTATTAAAGTGGTGAATTATTATTATTAGTAAAAGAATTGATCTTATTTTTATTTTACGAAACTAATAGATAATTTGGAAAACATATCTATTTGTAGCATTTGAGAAAAGGAAGTTAAGTTTATAGTAAAATTATTAAATCAAGATTAACATAAATGATAATTTTAATGTATTTATTACTAGTTCTTAATTCTCTCAATATTTTTATTTTTTCTTTTTAGGCTTGATTTGTTTCCCAAAAAATAATTTATCTAAGAAATATTTTCTAGAAAAAAAATTTTCTGAGTAATATATTTTATGGTATTTGGAGTACACTATGAAAATGTTAATTTTCTCATGGTTTATAAGATTATAATAAAATTTAGATCATAAATACTATTTATTTTTTTGACAAAATATTTATACTATTTATTATTTAATATAAAAAATACATTAAAAATAAAATTTTTTTTTATGAGTTTCACTTATCTATAGTGACATCATCGGCCCACAATAATTGGAAATGAGTATTAATAATGAAAGATGACAAGTGATAATAAATAAATATGCAAATAAGTGTGTTGTATCTCTAACCTGTGTGTATGTTTGTATATATTAATAAAAAAATATATGTATTTATATGATTTATTATTAATTTATCAAATTTTAAAAAATGACTTCCCCTTTTTAAAATAAAAGTCATTTTCCTAAAAAATTATTTAATTTTCTCTTTAACCAGAAAAATATTTTTCGTTAACCAATTTTTCTGAATATAACAAACAACGGAAGGTGCAAAAAATGTTTTCCAAAAAAATATTCTTCAAGAAACAAAAAGGGCCTTAGTCATGTTTTATTTCCTTTAGATAGTTTTCCTTTTTTTTTTTTCTTGTTTAATTTCACTGTATTTATATTAAATAAATACTCATCTATAATAGATAAAACACTAAAAAAATTATTTTTGTTTAAAAAGTAAAAGTAATAGTCTACTTTTTTTTTTTGTTAGATTAAAGGTTTGAGTCCCAAGAAGAATTCATATAACCTGGTATAATTCTAACAATCAAATCTTAGTTAGCATCTAGCCCCTTACGAATTCTAACAATAAGAAAATTTTTGAAGAATTCTTGACGCGACACAACTCATATTAGTGGCTTAGGAATTCTAACAATGATAAAATTTTTGTTCAGGGGGAGGAAAGTTCTGAAGCCTCCACTCCATCAAATCGCACACTCACTGCTAGGACTGTAACAATATTTAATATAGAATTTTGTACATAAATTTAGAACACCATTCATGATTAATCGGAAGCAAAATTACGTTCTTGTTTGTGCAGTAGATCCAAAAGTGGAAACAAGTTGCATATCTCTTTATGCATTGGATTTCAAATTTTTTCCGCTCCATTATTCCGATCACTGAAAATAGAATACTCAGATAATAGGTCAGAAGAGTTGAAAAAGAGAGCTAAGTCTTTCTCTCATTGACCTTTCCACAAGACGACTACGATGAGTGTAGCAACTAGGGTTGTCAAAAATATATTATGAAGGCAGGAGAGGGGACCTAGCCTATTTATAATAATTTTAACAGGTCCATCCATCACAGGTCCATGTTAAAATAGGCCTACACTTACCGTCTTCCATATCGGCCCACAAAAGATGTCACAAGCCCATAACTCCATTGATCACATTTTAATTGGGCTTACTCCAAATCAATAAACTATATTATTCAGTCCGTTTTATAAATAATTAAAACTAACCCATAATTAATATTAGCCCACATAATAAAAATTTTCAACATTCTCCCACTTGGGCAATATTAATTATAACGTTTTCATATTTTAAGAAATAAAACATTTTCGAAAACGACTCTCAGACTGAATACTTTAAACTCAAGTGTGGTCACACAATTTTTAGAAAACATATAGTTTATTGATAAAGTAACATCTTAAACACAATCCTGTCCACATTAAATTATTAATATCGGATCATGGCAGTAGTTATTCCCCTTATTGACATAGTACCAATCCATAGTCACAAATATTGACAATTTAACCGACCTGGATTCCGATATGGCAGTGTAGCAAGAAAAAAGCGCCCCATGTGATCAATACACTATTTTCTTGTCAGTCCTCCAAACATTTCTTTTTCACACATGCTCAAATGAGCAAGAGAAATTCACAAGGCTTCACAATAAGGCTGTTATTTCCATTTGGAAATACACACAATGCCTTAGCTTGTGACAAGACTTCACAATAAGGCTGTTATTTCCATTTGGAAATACAATCACAATGCTTTGGCCTTT
>CATIWR010128926.1:0-53131 GCA_949677035.1 Omphalea diandra | reverse complement strand
TTCGTATTTTTTTTCGTTAGTTTAGTATTTTTGCTTAGGGATAAGCGAAATGCTAAGTATGAAGAATTTTGATAGTTCTTTATTTTTAATATTTTTAGAGCTAATTTTATTGTTAATTGACTCACTTTTGGCTTGCATTTTGGGATTTTATAGGAATTTCTGAAAATTAGAGCTGATTGATGAAATATAAGAGTTTCTAAGTGAAATTATGTAGTTTCATAAGTTTAGAGATCAAACAAAAATTTGACAGTTCAGGGATCAGTTCTGATATTTTTCAGATAGAATTTCAGTCTTTTCTTAATACAATTGAGAAGTTGTTTGTACAGTTTGAGAAACTCACCGAGTTCTATTGTAAATTAGGGAGGATTTGTTATTAGTTTTTTTCCTAAATGGAGGAGGAGGATATTTTTTCCTATTTTGAGGGGGGAGTAGAGGAGTATAAATAGGAGGAAGAGAATTCCAAGAAAAATAGAACTTTGTTTTGTTTTTTTTTTTTGGGAGAAGAATTTATCCAAAATAGAATAATTATTAGTCATTCATCAAGTTTGAAGAACATTTGAGACTACAAGGGTTTTATCATGAAAACTTTTCTATTTTATTTTATTTTTTTTTATGTTGGTTAGTAATTTCATTATGAACTAAATTAGTTAGACACTTGGATATGATGAATCCTAAGATGAGTTTAGAATTGTGATTTTCTTTAGATAATATAATTTTTTCATTATTTTATGAATTGTGTTTGTTTTTTTATCTCATTGACTTGATATGTCTGAAATATTGATTCTTATTTTACAATTCTTTAAACTTAGAATAAGAAATCAAGTTATTGAATAAATTTAGTATAATTGAAAGGAGTTGCATGTAACCTTAGAGATATGATAACATAAATCCTCTGAATTGGAGTCAAACCTAATAGTGAAATTCAAATGAACTATAATGCAATTTTAGGGGTTTTAATTAAGAAGAGATTCCAATTAATCAATCTATAATTAGATGTTAATTATCTTGAGAAGGCTTTTAACATACTAAAGGGATTTCCACGGTTGCATAAATATTAAATTAGATTGTATTGTTTAAAAATTAATTTCTTAATAAGTCTTATAGATATTCAATATTTAAGTGTTATTTGTCATACTAGTCATTTTTTTCCACCTCTAGTTCATATTTTCATTATTCTAGTTTATTTAATTTTTAATTAGTTAATTAATTCACTTAAATTTACTGTTTAAATAATAGAGAAAAATGTAATACTAGTACTTTTAGTTCTTGAAAGATCGACACTTGACACTCCTACGCTATACTATACTCGATAGGTGCACTTGTCTATTCGATGTATAGGTGTTGGCCTCGGACCGTATCATAGTCTCTTAAGCATTCTCAATGATATTCCTCAATCTCAATCTTCCATTCCTCATATTTCTTCTTTTTCTCTTCCCATAACTAATATGGCAGGTATACCACAATCATATGTTTTCTTTATTGTTAATGCTTAAAAACTTCGTAGCATGAGTAGCTTTTTGGATCATTGATACAGGTGCTACTGATCACATTATTTGCTCACTTCAGTATTTTGATCGTTATACTTCATATGTAAGTTGATTAACGCACATTGGAACTGTTACTCTTAGCTCTTCTATTATTCTTCAACATGTCTTATTCATTCCTACTTTCACCTTCAATTTAATTTCTGTTAATCAACTTACATCTAGTTAACAATTTTGTCTCCTTTTCTTTTCATAGTATTGTTTTATTCAGGTATTTTCCTCATGAAAGATGATTGGACTAGCCAAAGTGCATGAAGGACTTTACTACTTACATTAATCTTCATCTAGTCAAGCAATTTGTTCTTCCAATACCAATATTTCTTCTTGTAAAAACATTGTTAATGGTGTTTTCTTATGTCATTTGGAATTATAGATTAAGGCACATTAATGTTGAAAAATTTCCTATTTTACTCTCTCTTTTACCAAAGAAATCAGTTTCCAATAATGAACCTTAGCTCACTTGCCTGAGGGCTAAGTTGAGAAGGTCATCTTTTTTTTTATATCTGTTAGTGAAATAACTCATATTTTTGAACTTGTTCATATCGATATATGGGGTCCTTATGCCCAATCTGATCTTACTCACAATCATTATTTTTTGTCTATAATTGATGATTACAATAGGCGTACTTGGGTTTTCTTAATGAAATAGAAGTATGGGTTGGTTAATTGGTGTAATATTCATACTCAATCAATTTCACATGTCTATTAAAATCATTCGTACTGAAAATTACTTAGAATTTTCTTTACCTAACTAGTACTAAAGGAATTTTACATCAAGTTTCTTGTCCTTATACTTTATAAAAAAAATAGAGTAGTTAAATATAAACATCAACACATCTTGAATGTTGCTCGTTCTTTATTATTTCATGCATCCTTCCTTCTTCATTTTTGGGGAGATGCAATCCTTAGTGCTACCTATTTAATCAAGTGAACTCCTACTCCTTTATTAAATAACAAAACTCCTTATGAAATTTTGTTTAAACAAGCTCCTACTTGTCATCATCTTTGCAACTTTGGTTGTCTTTATTTTGCTGCTAACCTAGTTCTAATAAAACTAAAATTGATTTTAGACCTCTTTAATGTATCTTTTTAGGTTATCTTTTAGGTATTAATTGTTATAAGTTCTTTGATCTTAACTTTAAAACCATTTTTGTTTCTCGAGATATTAGATTGTATGAGCATATTCTTCCTTATTATTCTTGTACTTTTATTTCTTCTCAATTTTCTTCTCCTTCTAATCTAGTATTACAAATACTTAGTCCTACAAATTTTGATTTTCTTGAATATCCTTCTATCTTAAATACTCCTCTTCCTTTACTCTAACCTTTTTGATCCTAGTCTTAGCCTCGTTCCTCTCTTATTTCTTCTCCTCCACTTCGCAGGAGCAATAGAATTCATAAATTCCTTTCTTATCTTACTGACTATTATCTTCATTATCCTTATCATGCACTTCATTCTTGCATCGCTTATCCATTATATAACTTTATTTCTAATACACATCTTTCTTGTTCTCAACATCATTTTAGTTGTTTTATCTTAGCTCAATTTGAACCTCATAACTATGTTTAAGTTATACAACATGATCATTGGAAATCAGTTATGCAAGCTGAACTTGATGCTTTTATTCAAAATGACCCTTGGACAGTTGTTCCTCTACCGACTAGTCATTCCCCTATTGGTTGTAAATGGGTGTATAAGATCAAGTGCCATTCAAATGACACTATAGATCAATATAAAGCTCACTTAGTAGGTAAAGGTTATACCCAATATGAAGGTTTTGATTATCATGAGACATTTTCTCTTATTACTAAACAAACTACTATATGAGTTTTCCTTGCTTTAGTTGGTTGGTCGTTGTCCCAACTTGATGTTAATAATGCTTTTCTGAATGGAGACTTACATGAGGAAGTTTATATGGAGCTTCTGCCTGATTACCATCTTTAGGGGGAGATTGGAGGTAAAAATGGTACAAGTCTGCTTGTGTGCAAGTTAAACAAGTTGTTGTATGGGCTAAAATAGGCTTTTAGGCATTGGAATGCAAAATTTATTGCTTATTTACTTGCCAATGAGTACACAGTCAAAATTTGATTATTCCTTATTCACTAGAAGAACTGACAAAGGGTTTATGGCTTTATTGGTATATGTTGATGATATAATGATTGCAAGTGACAACAAGCGTTTAACTAATGAGTTGAAAACAATGTTGCATATAAATTTCAAGTTGAAGGATTTGGTAACACTTAAATACTTCCTAGGGTTAGAGATAGCCAGGTCTAATGTTGGGATATCGATTTGTCAAAGGAAGTATAGACTTGAGTTGCTACTAGAGTATGGCTTATTAGGTTGTAAACCTTGTAATATCCTTGTGGAAGTTAATCTTAAGCTAGTTCATAGTGAACAACAATTGCTACATAATCCAAGTGTGTATAGGCAACTGGTTAGGAAGCTTTTTTACTTGACTTTAACACGTCCAGATATATGTTATGCTATGCATATACTTGCTCATTTTATGGATAAGCCGACAGGGTTGCATTTAAAAGCAGAATATAAGGTACTGAGATATTTGAAGAAAGCACCTAGGCAAGGAATAATTATGTCTTCAAATTCACAACCAATTTTGAAGGCATACACTGATAGTGATTGACAAAGTTGTTAAGAAACCGAAAAATCCATTATCGATTAGTGTTTTTCTAGGAAATTCCTTGATTAGCTAGAAATCAAAGAAGCAAGGGACCATATCTCATAGCTCAACTGAATAGAGTATTGAGCAATGACAATGACAATAAGTAAAGTTATGTGGTTGCTATATCTATTGAATGATTTTGGAGTTGCTCATCAAGATCCTGTTGAGTTGTTTTATGACAACATGTCAGCTTTACACATAGCTAAAAATTCAGTATTCCATGAGAGGATGAAGCACATAGAATTCGATTGTCATTTTGTTCGAGAGAAGATTGAATATAATTTGATAAAGCTGGTTTATCTGAACACAAATGATCAGACAACATATGTATTCATTAAGGCTCTACATCCTACTAGGTTTCATAGTTTACTTAGCAAGATGAGCATTCTCAATATATATGCTTATCTTGAGGGGGAGTGTCAAAGGAATTTGAAGAGCAGCAGCGAAGACCCATTGATAGCAAAACACAAGGATTGATGAAGTGGATCATGGAGTCTTCTAGAAAGTAATTATTGTTAGAAGTAAGTTTTAGTTTGTTAATAAATTGTTCAAAGATTAATCAAATAGTTTGTTAATAAACTATTAGAAGATTAATCAAAGTTGTTAGCTGGTTAGTTTTCTTCATGTGTATATAAACATTACAATGAATAATAATCATTTACGATTTTCCTTATTCTCTAATTGTAAAATAACTTAAAGCGATTCAATCTAAAAAAATAAAATCTAAAATTAACTCTACCGAATTTGCCTCGTTTAACGCTCTATTATCAGTGTCATGGTTTTGGCTTTAAACGGAATTACGTAAAGCTAAGCATGATGAAGAACACGGCATGGACATTGAAGGCCTAAATTTCTACTCTAGGATATATTTTTTGAAAATTCAGAAATGTATGATGGACATTCTGTTGACATTTGTTAGTTATGAACTGCTTATATTTTTTATATTATGAATCAAGCACTCAAGTAATGAAATTTTTCATGCATAAAACTTTTTAAAAGAAATGGAATTGTCAATTTTAAATATAATTAACTTTCTACCACAAGAGTTAGTACTAAGATGGTATAACATATGCTTTTTTAATTTATAATCATGAAGAATATCATCATTCATATTTCAACAATATAAATTTAATTTTATTCGATTTTATTTAATTAATAAATAGTACAACCGTTCTCTTAAACCAAAAACTGCCCATATATAGGTTCATCTAAAATCAATTTATGGATTGCAAATAACGACTGTAGGATTTCAAAAAAAAAAAAAATTGAGCAAAATGATATCAAATATTGACTGTATGACAAAGAAGAATCAGATGGAGTAGTTCGAGAAGCTTATAATTACGAAGGAGAAAATCTGTTGTGCCCAACGAATCGGTCTGAAAAGATTAAGTGATTAATTGTTGACTGAACTTTTTATCTATGGTAGATCTGTAGATGTATATTAAAAATTAAATTAGATTATTTAAGGCTTTCTTTTATAAGAATTATTTAAGGATTTGTTATGTTTGTTTTATAGCAAAATATTTTTAAAAAATGCTTATACCCAAGTTTGAATGTTCTTTTTATTATATTGATCTATGAATCGATAATAGACTTGCATATTTATCGAGAGGAAATTATAGTTGTATGAATCAATATTCTTTTTATTATATATTGCTAAAAAATATTTTCTATGTAATATAAAGGCTTTTTTTTTTTGGAGAGGCTACTTTTAGATATTATCAAAAGTTTTAAGCATAATAATTTATTTATTTTATGCAAGATAACTTGTCTATAAAAAATATTTTCTAAATAGCATATATTTTAGTGTTTAAAATACATTAAATGTTAATTTTCTTTTGATTTATTAGATTATAATAAAA
Source organism: Omphalea diandra (assembly GCA_949677035.1). Lineage (NCBI taxonomy): Eukaryota > Viridiplantae > Streptophyta > Magnoliopsida > Malpighiales > Euphorbiaceae > Omphalea > Omphalea diandra. The sequence continues at coordinate 47,042 of CATIWR010128926.1, read as the reverse complement.
TTTATACTATAAATACTCTATATTTATGCTATATATTATTCAATATGTAAATATATTAAAAATAAAAATTTTTATGATACTAATCATCATTGACTATCACCGGTAGGCATCAATTAGTGATAAGTGTTGATAGTCAAAGGCGATCAATAATAATAAATATATGTGTTTATATGATTTTTTTTTATTAAGATAAATGTATTAAAATCTGAAAAATAACTTTCTATTTTCAAAAAAAAAAGTCATTTTCTTTAAAAATGAATCAATTTTTATTGATTAAAAAAATATTTTTTATTCACTAATTTTTAAATGCGTAAAATATCAAAAATACAAAAAATATTTCTATAAAACAAACGCAACCTAAATGAAAGATTAAATTACTTAACTTGCGCTTGCCAAGTATTGTTATTGTTAATAGTTGATTTTAAGGGTAAAAGTTTACAAAAAATCTTTTTTTAATTAACTACAGATTTTTCAATACAAATTTTGTGAATAAAAGTTGGTTATTTTTTAAGAAACAATATTTAAAAGTTTTATCAATACCTATTAAATTAGGTTAATAATAAAACTAAATAATTTTCATAAATAGATAAAATATTTTCAAAATCTAAACATATCCCAGTTTAGTAAACAAAATCAAATTTTTACGATAGTAATGCCAAACATACTTTGAGGTATGGATTTCATTAATGTAAGAGTTCGGGTAGGTGGAAGCTCAAGTTGCTACTACATAATTAATAGATCCTTAATGCAGACAATGTAGAAAATTGAAGAATGTAGTCGAAGAATCCAACAAAAAGAGAATATTGGGTCCATAGTAATTTTTTTGTAAGGAGCTAGGTATGAACTAGGAAACAATGGCCTTCTTCATCTTGTAGGTAAACTTTGGAGTTTCATTGTTTGTTACTATTAAGTGAAAACAAATTTTAGGTACGAGTTTTACCACATAGCTTTAATTAATACTTTTAGGCCATATACGTACTCACACTTGCACTAGTTGAGAAACTTAACACAATGTACTAATATTTAGGCGGGCATGTGTACTGAAAGTACAGAGAAGATGAAATGGTAAAGCGATAAGTAGGTAAATTTTATAGGTATTTAATCATTAATAATTTTATTAAATCTAATATTAAATTATTAATTGCGACATTATACTGTTATAAAATAAACAATACTTCAGCCTTTACCACCACAAATAAGCGTAAAATTGGTGATTTATTGAAGAGGAACATATATTTTTGAAGAAAATTTAGCACAATAATAAGGAAAGAAAATAATATAAATTTATATAGCTGGCTCGATTAATTACAAATTAATGCTGAATCAAATTAAGTTGTACCAAGAGAAGAAAGGAAAAGGGAAAAAATCTGGAAGAAAATAGCAACTGGGCCACGAAAATTAGCAATGGTCCTATCCTACGATACTGTGATGTCATAATGGCATCGGTATTTAAATACACTAGAAAATAATGCGTTTCCTTGAATTAGTTCTGCAACATATAACAAAAAGTCGTCCATGGTTACCTCATAAGCAATTAATTAATAAGATGACTCTTTCTTGCGAAGATCTACATCTGGTCCCTAATTACCACAGACTCAAAACGTAAGACTTGACCTGAAACCACCGCCACTCATGACTTATTATTATTGCTATTACACATCAGTCTATATATATTTTTTTCGCGTTCAAAAGGTGCTTGCGATTATTTACTACTACTACTAATATTACACACTGGGAAAAAAAAAAAATTCTTTTCATTTTCAGAGGGGAAGAAAGAAAAGAAAAACACCAAGGAGAAGAAAAAGATGAACAATAGTATTATTACTACTCATCGCGATGTTGATGACGAAGAAGAAGAAGTTGTGCTTCCTGGGTTTCGATTCCATCCAACAGATGAAGAACTTGTAGGGTTTTATCTTCGAAGAAAGGTTGATAAGAAACCACTCAGTATTGAGCTAATCAAGCAAGTTGATATCTACAAGTACGATCCATGGGATGTTCCAAGTATGGCTTCACAATATCTACTGGCTCTTTAATTTGTTTTACTCTGTATTCTTTATGCTCATGTTCTTTTTTATGGTCTTAATTAGAAGAGAACTATGGTTTGGGCATATTGATGGAGATCACTCGGGGAGATTTTACTGGTTAATATATATATGTTTTTCTCTTTCAACACTAGTTACTAATTGCAGTCCTATTTGCTTGCAGTTGTGCCCATTGTTAATTTGGTTCATGGTCTATAACTATAATCACAGACCTAGCTTCCTTGTAATTAAACAAACAATTAGCTGGTTTCTACATCCAGCACACAAAAATTATGGGTGGGCATAATCAAGCTAAATATTAACAAAACTTACAAACGTTTAAGTATATTGATGAGTTTGATACACAATAAGAAAGGAAGAAATCAATATGAGAAGTGATAGTCCCTTTTCAATATCATACATAAGTACGAAAACTCACATTGTGTATCTCTTTTATCTTTGTCGATGATTGATACATAGAGCCTAGCAGTGTTGGAGACAAAGAAGGTTACTTCTTTTGCAAAAGAGGGAGAAAGTATAGGAATAGCATAAGACCAAATAGGGTGACGGGGTCTGGATTCTGGAAAGCTACTGGCATCGATAAGCCTATCTATTCTCATGGGGGAGAAGGTCGAGACTGCATTGGACTCAAGAAAACTTTAGTGTACTACCGTGGAAGTGCAGGAAAAGGCACCAAGACCGACTGGATGATGCACGAGTTTCGCCTTCCTACCAATGATAATACTAACAGCAACAACAACCTCACTAATGCTAAAAGCTCTGCTCAAGAAGCGGTAAGAAAATATGAAAATAACTATGCCATTTAGCCTATACATTTTATACGATAATTTGGTAATGAATATTAAAATAGATAAAGGTGGTAGATAACTCATGAAAAGCTTGAGTGTTTTGCCCTTCAATAAGAATTGAGTTTGGCTCCAACAATTAGCAAAATGACTAGAACTAGCCATTTAGATGGTTGTTCCTCATATGCTCTTTTATATTTATTTAATGGATGTGGGATTCTCTAATAACTTTGGCTCGTGAAATCACAGGAAGTATGGACTTTGTGTAGAATTTTCAAGAGAAATGTGACACACAGGAAGTACACACCAGATTGGAGAGAATTATCTACTAAACGTCAACCAGTGATTGACACAAGCTCTAAGACATGCAGTGTGGATTCTAATAGCAGAGAAAACTACATCAATTTTGGTGCGCCAGTCATTCAATATGGCGACAAGAAGCCTGTTTTGAACCATATAGCTAATGAGAGGAAACAGCTTCATGCTAACCAGTTCAGCTCCATAGCTTATCAGCCTCCATCTATGGCATCCTCGTCCAACATTCCAAATCCTTATAGGAACGAGTTCTTCGCTGCTTATGGTGATTGGGATGAGCTTACATCAGTTGTGGGCTTTGCTTTTGATCCTTCCGTTATGTAAATGATTAATTATCTAGTTGTTTCTTATTATAGGACCATAGTCTGGTTGGATCTGTTATATATGGTCCTCTAAACTATAAAGACGTTCACTTACCATGAACTTCAATCCTTTAGTGAAAGCTGATTCGTGTAATCTATATAATGGCTTGTTCTTTTTTGGGAATGTTCATGGAAATTGAATCAGTCGATTTTGATTTTATGTAGTGGTGTCCAGAAATTTAATGGAAGAGTTTGGCATGCCATTGTAGAAAATCAGGAACAATTTTTTTTATCAAATTTTAAATTATTAGTATTTATAATTGCTGAAGTTGATCATATTTCAAAATTTTAGGATTTTTTTCCCTCCTTATCAAACAAAGTGGTATATATCTGTAATATAATACCAAAAAACTCGAGATTAATAGTATGTATCAACAATAACTTGAGTTAGCTAGTGCTGCATGAAACAATCCTATCATTATTCTTGTTAATTTTTAGAGATCCTTCATATTTATGAAAATGATTTAAGTTAGAATATTAACTTGGAAAAGTTAAAACTCTTAACAAGCTGAAATATGTCAGAACATGTTGCTATTCGTGACCAAACAGGACTAATGGGAATTGGAAAATCTAAGAAGGAAATTTTCAAGGCAATACAAGACTGAGTGATCCATAACTTGAAGGGTTGGAAAGAAAGGACTCTGTCAAAAGTAGGAAAGGAATAAAAGTTACTCATTCTATTTCAAATTAGATGTCATTTACTCATTCTATTCCAAATTAGATGTCATTTTAGAGAGGAATTTTTGTTCCATAATACTTGATATTTTACAATTATCAATGAACATTAATTTTTTTTTTCCAACTCTACCATTTTTCTCTTTCATAATAATTGTTTCTTTTTAGAGTGTACAATAATTTATAAAAATAATTAATTGAGGGTAACATAGTTTTTTTTATATGTAATAATGCATATTAAATACAATTCTTAATATATGTGTAAAAATCTTCAACGACATCTATTAAGGAACAAAATGAGTATTGTACAAGCAATACAGACTTATATTATGGAGTGAATAGTCTAAATGGTACCAAAATTATAGGTATAGTATCCAATTGGTTCCACGACTCCTACTTGTATCAAGTTGATAACAAAACCACTATTAAGCTATTCAGGGATTGGTTTGCTAGCCTAATTTCGGCCTATGGGTGACAAGTAATGTGTGAACACACCAAAACAACTGCCAACTCACCATCTCTTTCCACTTAACATCCAACTCATCACTTTGTAATGACCAAAATGTCTATCTAATTGATACAAATAAATTATTCTAAGCTACTACATTATTGTGCCTTAAACAAAGGTAAAGAAATGTCACTCTTTGCTCCATCTTCAATGCGACTCTTTTCTTCACCCACCATTTTCGTGTTCACCTTTATGCATGTCTTTTGTCATTTGTCTTTATATAGCTTATGCTTCACTCTCTGCTTCATCCACCATTTGCATGTTCACCCACCATTAGCTCTATTTGGGAGAGTATTTGGGAGAGCATCTACAATGTTGATGGACTGGCGAAGAAGAAATGTTGATGATCAACCTATTTACTGTAAGTTACATTGTCTACATATGAATTTAATTTTTAAGTATCCATTTTATTTTTTGTATGAAGCTAGGTTGAAGGTCTAATGTGCTTGTTTGTTTGAAGCTCGATTGACTAGATATTTAGTAGAACACTAAATGATCTTGAGGTGTTTGCTTGATAAATTTAGTTACAGATGAGTGTTTATGTTATGCTTCATAGGTGTATTACTTTTGGTGTATGAATTAGTTGAGCTGAAATCATTTGATCAGTTGACATTTTAGATTGGGTAAAATGCATCATAAATCATAATCACCTCACTTAAGCTGCAACATAAGCTGCAATGGTACAAATTATGGCTACAACTCATTTAAAGCTTAAAATTGAGCAGCAATGCAACACATGCAGCTTATTTATTAGCTGAAAATTTACTTGTGAGCAAAATTTACATTTTTTTAGCTTTATAATGCAACTAATATTATAATTTGTAAATTTTAAGTATCATTCTTCATCATTATTCATCATCTTCTTGATAATTTCATTTTATAATTGCTTGATGAACTAATTCTGAGTTATGAAATAACCTTTGCTGAGTTAATATCATTCTTCATCATCTTCTTATTGATAATATTTGTTGTATGAAAAGGTGAAAAGGAAGATGTCCCAAGTTGAAGAACATGTTGCAAGAACAAAAGAGATTGAAGTTGATACTGAATTTTGGAACAATGAAGCTAATGGAAAAGGTTCTGCTGATGAGGTTGAAGCTGCTGGAAAAGGTTTTGTTGATGCGGTTGAAGATTATGATGTTGAAGCTAATGAGGAATAAATTAGGACTGCTGCAAGAGTTGAAGGCCTTTTTCCAATTGTTCCTAGTTCATAGGTTAATTTTAAAATACTAATTATTTTTACATATTATAAATGTGATTATTTTACTTAGCAATATCTTGAATTAAATGACAGATGAATAATCTTACCTCAAATGCATTAGATCAGTGTAAACAACATCACATGATTGATATGATTGACATAATGAATTGGAAAATAAAAGAGGGACTTGTTGTTCCTAATCCAAAATACAGTCAACATACTAAAAACATATATAACTTACTTGAGGAGGAACCACTATTGGGTGGTGAAATGCATAAGCAGAAGAATCCTTAACCATTTGATAGAGTTGGATCTGAGATGAGAAGCCACCAACAGATCCAGTAAGGCACAAAAAAAATCTAGCAAAAAGCCATAATCTAGTTCAGCTATGAAAAAAGCTCTAATTAAGCCTACTGCAGACAAAGGAAAAAAAAATGAAGGAAGTTTCAAAGAAGAAACCTTGGTTGCTTGCAGGCCAAAAAAGTAACACTAGTATTAGGTTTAAACCCTAATACCTTGGGCATTTTGCTTTTGGTTATTAATGTAATTATTTACTATTAAATGTTTGTAATAGGGGATCATTGCCTTAAAGTTTATTATTAAATGATTTGTAATTTGAGACCATTTTACAATTGGCATTTTGGCCCTATATGTTGAGTTGAGTGCAAGATTCCTCTTGTCATTTTTTGTGCTCTTGTTGTAGAGGAATCCAACACTTAACTTTTTTTGTTATCCAATATTATATTTACTTATCTATTCTGTCAATATATCAAGCTTCCATTATAACTTCAGTTTTATTTGTCTATTCTGTCAATATAATGTTAATGCATATAGTTAACCTATCAATGCTTATAGCTATAAGCATGCTTAATCTATCAAATGGTCAATGCTTAATTCTTATCAAACATGTTTAATCTGTCAATTCTTAAAATATAGTGATCATCATATTAAGAACTCAACAACACATTAAAAATCCAAAATAACTCACTGATAAGCATTAATTAATAACTTCAATATAAACACAACTATTCAAATTACAATCCAAAATTAGTCTCTGAACCCAACCAAAAAGCCTAACCATAATCTAGCTAACCTAACTAGACTAACCATGATACAACTTCAACATTAACAAGCTAGCTACTACAATAATTCCTAACTTGTACAAGGTATTCATGCCCTCAATTAATGTCATTTCCTCCATTGTTCTCTTAAGCCCCTTTTCCATCATGGTCAATTGTATCTTCATCTCTTTGTGCTCTGCAATTTCTACATCATGAGGTTCAAGCCTCTCCAAATTGGAATTAAATCGCCTTAGCTCTTGCAACACCATAATAGTTTTCTCATTCACCCATTCATCATGCCATTTGAACAAGTTAGAATCAACAATCCAGTACATTCACCAAAGTATAACAATGAAACTCTTTAGCTTAATATAACAATGTCACAATGTCAACAAAGTAAACAAATATCAGGCCAAACAAATAACAGTTTAGTTTATATAACACTGTCATAATTTTTCTTTATACCAAAAACATGCTCACACAAATAAACAACTTCTTATCAAAAACAAATTTCAATCAATGCAAGCATATACCAGAGAAGGGTAGAGGCAATTTACATTTACCAAATTGCCATCTAACAACAGAAGCTACCTAAGTATTATAATTGCAATTCTTCATAACCACAACAAAGTTACAGTATAAATTAATGCAATTACCAAATATGCGAATCTCTAAAATTTTCACCCAGGATTCTTCTTAGTTCATGAAACATGCAACTTAGCAGGGCTCCCACAATGACAATTCAAAAGCTCCCTAGTGAGGCCATATTCATCTGAATTGATCAGGGCACTTCTTTCTTCAATGAATTCATCCTCCATCACTTGCTCACCGATAAATTTCACTAACCTTGCAAGTACATTGACGAGGAACTTTTCGAAGAATGCAAATCGAGGAATTTATCGAAGCAAACAAAATATGTAGTAGTTCTAGTACCAAGAGAAACTACAACAACAGTTCTAACACCAAGAGAAACAACGATAACAACTCTTTTTCAAGCTATGAACGCAATAACGAATGTCTCATTTCTTCAGGGCAAAGAAAGAAATGGTGAGTTTTGGAAAATTTTGGTTGGGCAAAATGAAGCTTCAAATAAGGTTTTGATTTGAGAATTTGAGGGAAATTAGGATTTACCAGTTGATGAGTTGGATGTTGAGTGGAAAGAGATGGTGAGTTGTCATGTGTTTTGGTATGTTGGCAAATTACATGTCACCCTCAGGCTAGAAAACCAATCCATGAATAGCTTAATAGTGGTTTCGTTATCAAATTGATACAAGTCGGAGTCGTGGTACCAATTGCATACTATACCTATAGTTATGGTATCATTTAGGCTATTCACTCTATATTGTGAGTTGCTTTCTTTTTCCCATCTCAATATATGAAGCAATTGAAAAGGCAATGATGCATTTTTTGTAGGGCTATGAAGAGGGAGAAAGGAAAACTCATGGGGTCGGTTGGTCTAGCTTGTCAACTTCTAAAGTACAACGTGATTTAGGCTTTTGGAATATGTACTACTTCAATTTCGGCCATGCTTGAATGTCCTTAGCAACGAAGATTTTCAAAGCAAAATATTACCTATGTACTACCTTCAAGGAGTTATCTCTTGGGTATCAGCCTAGCTATGTGTGGCGTAGTATGTTGGCCTCCAAGGACGCAATTTCTACAGAAAGTTGGTAATGATCAGACAATCAGAATATGGAAGGACAAATGGGCGATGGGGACAGAAACTTGTAAGGACAAATACGGCCCCAAACCTCTTTCCCTAGACGGCCTGTGTACATGAGCTGATTGATACCCAACAGAACTATTTTTCAGTATAGGAGGTGTAGTCCATTCTTGCTATTCCTATCAGTAGTTGGCTTCCTGATGATCGACTGATTTGGAGACACAAAATCAGGAAAATATAATGTTCGCTCAGCTTATAACTTGGCTCATGACATGCTCTTAATGGCCAGCAACTCATTGTCCTCAGCTAGCACTGTTGATCCCTATGCCAACAAAATCGGTACAACAAAAAATGATGTGTTATTGATCCATATGCTCCTTTTGTGGGACGAAATTTGAGTCATTATCACATTTATTTCTTTAATGTAGTGTTGTTGATCGCATGTGGTACCTCAGTCCATTGACGTTTAATCTGGAAGCTTTTCCGGAAGTTTTAAGCTGTTAATGGGAAATGTGAAGGAGAAATATCATGCTCAATATATTGAATTGTTTTGCATGCTTGCTTGGGAAGTATGTGGTATGCCGGATAAATGCTATTTTCAAAATAGAGAATGTGATTTGCGCTAATTATTGAATCAGCGATGATGTTATTAGCTGAATTCCGGCGAGACACTCCAACTATCGCATTTCGCAAGGATCATCTTTCTTGGAAGCTGCCGAGTCAAGGCTTGTACAAAGAGAACTATCATGGTTGGGTCTAGCACAACAATGGCGGAAGGTTTGGCAATGAATGAGGTGGGCTTTAAAGGTCATCATTAATGGAGGGTTGGGGGACATTGTAGTTAAAGCGATAGCAGGATACTGGTTGATGGCTTAATGGGCAGGTTGTGATTGGCAACGTATTGGCTGAGGACATACTCCATTTCACGGACATAAATTTGTCCGTACTTAACATTAGATACAATCAATTCGAATATTACTCGATTTAATTTAGTAGAATATAAATAAATACCTACAAATAAGTACAAAATAAATTGAGAAAAGAGAAAAAGACTACTGCTACAGCCGCTGATTTAGGAAAGAAATTCATCAAAACTATAAGATATTTCTTGAATATGGACTGATGTGATCTTGAACTCGCATGGGATGGGAAGAAGATCTATTACCGATAGATATGCAAGCTGAAATCTGATCTGGATCCTCTCTATAGATTTCCTTCATATAACTCCCTCTCAATCAAATTAACAAATACTTGCCTAAATTAGTGCATATAATTAATAATAAGATAGTTATATTTGAATTGAAAAATAATGTGTTTTTAGATTTTACTATCAGAAAAATAAAGGGTGAAAGTGTTTACCATTAATAAGCATGAATAGGTATTCAAGATGTCACTGAACTACTGATTAATGTGTGAAAATTACAAAGATAGGTTGGTGTTTGTCCATACTTTAAGCTCGTTGAATTTCCTGTGAAAGAGGTCAGTAGACTTGTACATATGTATAACAAGCTTTTTGTGCAACCTGATGTGTTAGAGAAATAAATTAGTTTCGGACTTTCACCTACAAATTTAAATTTTAAATTTATATGGTGGTTTTTTGACAAGGCTTTTGAGTTCTGATTAATTTGATCTTTAGATCTATGATCTCTCATGTTTATCATGGAGAAGGAACATGGCAGCCCCTTGACTTGCTATTGCCAATGATGTAACGGTGAAGACTAAGAGAATTGCACCACCTCCCATTGCTTCTTTGATATCCAGCAGGCTGACATAGTGGGGGATTATATATTAAATGCCATAGAAATTGTATTTGACGGCCAAAGGCATAAGTTAGCTTCTGAATTATTCGCAAAAGTTCATTTTAATACCTCGTTTTTAATTATGATCTATTAAATACTCAATATTTTATTTCTAATCTATTAAATACTCATTTGAAAAATAAAATTGGTGTGAATTTCATGCACTCATTCTCAAAATTTTTGTCTTCTTACTGACCAAAATACTCCCGTTTCACCAAAAACAACATCACCTTTCCAGCTCCTCTATTTTACATATTTCCCTTTTTTTCTTCTCTCCATCTCTCTCATTTTGTGCCTTCTCTATTCTTCTCTTTCTCTACTTTTTCTTCATCAAGTAATTTATCTTTTCTAAACTCTATTATCTCTCTCACACTCTAGACTTAGTCGACAAGGATTGAGACCGACAAGATAATAGCATTCAAACCTATGGCCCTTTATATCCATCCTGAAGCATATAGATTCACCCAATCGTTGAACACTTCAATCGAGCCCCTCCATCCTTTCAAGCATAGCGACGCGAGAACCAATCTGAATAATAGTAATCAACATTGTTTTTTTTCTAAAATCTACCTCCAGAAGCAAGATATGGCGACGACAAAAAACTGTATAGTGCAAAAGCGCTCATATTTTTTGGCTTCCTCTTTCGGGACTCCAATGACTGATGAGGCTACCGTCAAGATCTAAGTATTGGGTTTTCTATTTCAATCCATCGATGTTGTCTCATGTTGTCCTGTTGGCCCCAACAAGGCTATAACTATCTTTGTTTGTCTTCCTTGACGAGGGTAGTGAAGTAGGCTTTATACCTCATATTTGTATGTTAGAGGTGAATTCCTTTGAAAGAGTTTATGGGTTGAATTGACAAGTAAGAGAAGAGTACCAGTTAAAGAGAAGATAACAAAAAGAGAAGAGGAGAATAGAGGGAGGAGATTGAGGAAAAAAATAACATATTTTATTGTCAAATATTATTGCAGAAACTTTGGGCTTATTCACTCATTTGTCATAGAAACGAGAAAGGAAAAGATGAAGGGGAGAATTGAAGTTTCTTTCTCGTCTTTAATTTTGATATGATTGAAAGGGTATTTTAGTAATTTAATGTATCAGTGTATTGTTTTGCTCGACTTACAATGTGCATAAACATCGTGTAATTGATGATATCATATCATCAATTTGTATATAATTGATTATAAATAAAATTATAATAGTTTAATAAGATAATAATAAAAATTTAAGTGTTAATTAATTAAAATTAAAAGTTAGGTATTAAAGTGACTTTCCACGAATATTTTAAAGAGCAATTTATGCATTTAGCCTGTATTTGACTATTTGATGGTTTGGCTTTAAGTATTCCCAAGAAAAAAAGAACAAAAGAAGTTTATATAAAAAAATTAGTGCTATTTAAGAATATTTGTTTAACGGCTGGAGTTGGATTCATCATTCGTTAACATTAAAACATTAAAGCCTAAATTTTGAATTTTTATGGAAAAGTAGATTGAATCCTGGCCCACCAGCTCGTGGGTGGTTCCACGGACCTAGGTCCAAGAAATACAAATCGATAGCAGCCCTTTTCTCACAAGAAGCTAACAATATTATTAACTCAAGTTATTATAGTAGTTGAACTCAAATATATTATTTTTTTATTAACTATCAATGTCAGATTTTTAAATTTTTAAACACTTTAAATTAACACTCTAAGAGGAGTATAAACGAATAAAAACAGTTTGCAAATTACTCGATTAATTGAGCGAGCTAAATTCGAGCATCGAAATACTCGACTTAAGAGACTTGCAAGTTTAATAAAGATTAAATATATTTATAATATTAACCAATCGAGTTCAATCGATTTATATCTAATTGAGATTAATCAAATTTATTCGAATCAAAATTTTAATTTACATTATTTATACAAAAAATTGTATAAATAAGCAAGTCTAATCAAATCGAACTCAAGTATTTGAGTATTTAACTGAACTCGAACTCGACAAAATTTAATTTGATTTGGATTGATAACACCTCTAGAAGAAGGCACTCTAAGCACCTCAAACTAACACTCAATTGAGGATGTTATAATAATAAAAATTTATTTTCAATATATTTTTAAATACTCTTCTTGAAGCCATTGATGAGGCTACATACCTGGTTGTTTATTACTTTCAATTTCGAATCTTTGGACCCGCTAAAGATCAAATTTTATGGACTGCCTCTACAATAAGTATATTTTCAATTTCTAGTGCCTAGAATAGAATGGAATTATGAGCAATGGAATTTATTGGTGCAAGCATCTCTAGCATTCGACTTGTATTCCTGACACATTTTTATTATTTGACTTACTATCAAAGGCAGGCTCCAAACTGATCAAAAATTGAAAAGATAGGAGTTGCTCCTTCATTCATCTGGTGATAAAATAAACTATTTATTTTTTACTATTCTTATTCTGCAAAAAAGTGTTAGATTATTAGTATATCAAAGGAAAGCTTAGCTAGATTCATGAGCTATTCTGGTCTACGGGTAAAATTCTTTTGTGCAAGCAAAGAAGAGTTGCATTTGCTTGCTGCTGCCATTTTCTATATCTAGCTTGCCCGCAAATTTTTTTTTTAAAAAAAAAAAAATCAAAGAGGATCTGCTGACTGTGGATAATGTTTTTAATAGTATTAGAAATGCAGTAAATTACAAATTAATTTGTGGCATTTCTATTTTTTGTTTTTAGTTATTCTTTATTGATATAGGTTGTTCTCAAATTATTTTAAAATGGAATAGTAATTTTTTGCTGTCATGAGCTGGAGAATTCATGCCTCATTAACATCTCTAAATAATATCAATATTAAACTATTCAACTTTTTTTTTTTTATTCTAAAAAAAACTATTCAACTTTTAACTCAATCACATGATTTCTAAGAAACAAATACAAAAATGAGTTGACCAAACTCAACTAAACATTAAAAACGACACGATTACAGCATCCTAATGCATGAGATTCAATTGTGACGTAAAAACTATGAGAAAATCTGTGTGCCATTTAGATTGGAATCTTAATCACCAAGACGTCACTAAAATTTAAAAAAAAAAATTTAAAATGCAATAAAACCGACCAATTCCTTGTTTATGACAATTACAAATAAGTGAATCCTTAAGATATCTTCTTTGCAAAACCCATAAGATATCATCATCTCATTCGCTCATTGTCAATAACTTCCGGCGGGGCGGTGCTATAAATACGGTCCTTCCCCTTAAGGACATGAAAGAATAAGTCGAAGTCTTTTTTTTTTTTTTTTTTTTTCAATGTAATTTTGATTAAGAGTTAAATTTGAAATATAATTTTAAAGATAATTTCAATATTATTAAATTAAAATTTCATTAGTTGCCAAAATTTTATTTTATATGATCAAAGTTTTACTCGACTGTGAAAGAGCAAATGAAACTTATTATTTTGATTTGACTCAATAATTTATCTAAAAATGAATTATTAAAAGATCCAATTTGAAAGTTCAAATTTAATTTGTTTTAAATTAATAAAATTATTAATTTTAAAAAATAAAATTTTTTTTGTAAAAAATAAAATTATTAATTATTTAATTTGCCTTAAGACTTGAAAAATAATATAATATTTATCCAAAATATTTTTCGCAGTCCAAATACGCTTACAAACTCATAATAAATAAAAATTTAAATAATTATCATTTAAATAATTTTAAAAATTCAGAAAGATATTAAAAATAGAGAAATATATCTATAATAATAAAAATAAAAAAAAATTAAAATCAATCTAAACTAATTAAACTGATTATTACTTCATTTTCAGTTTCATCGATTTGATTGATTAAATTTAATTTTCAAAACACTCTCTTTTTTTTTCTATCATTTTCTCTTTTCCTTCTTCTTTCTCTATTTTTACCATTTCAATATTTTTGAATTAAAGTTTATTCTTATTTAGTCTTTTTATAGTGCGAGTAAAAGTAGTATATACACGACACCTTTTACATATGGTACTAAAACTATTGATCTCAATAAACAGGCCATCAATATTGAGATTAAAAAATTATTTAAAAAGAAAAAAAATGTTTGTCTCATTAGATTATCAGTCTCTTGTTAACAACTTAGAAAATATAAAAGATAAAAAAGATCTGCGCATTTTTTTTACAATCTGGATTTTCTTTTCATTACAGGCCGGATCAGATTTGAAAGTTCAAAAAAAAGAAAACGAATAATGCTATCATCTTATTTATAGTAATATGTTGATCTACTTAAAAAAAAAATTAAAACCTATTGAAATTTGCCAAATGGATTCGATGGAAAAAAAAATATATTAATTTTCGCAAGCCTTTTTTTTTTTTTAATAGAAAATCATGAATCTTCATTCATTGGGAAAAAAAAAGAGTACGATTTAACACACACACACACACACATATATATATATATATATATCAACAAATCTAAGCGATTAAGTTCTTGTAAATTGAAGCTCAGTGCCTCTATGACATTATAATAAAATACATGGTAGGCTTTTCATAAGCCCATATCAGAACTTTTAATACACTAAATCCCAAACTCAACTCAATATAGTTGCCTCAATTTGCCTTCTTAATTGTTTTTTATCCCTAATTTTTAGTGTGGTTGTGAGGGCTACGTCTGGGTAGTTAGGTAGATCATAAGTCTCAAGTGATTTACTTGGTCGGCCCTTACTTATTAGAGTTATCGGTCTTACTTAGAGGCTAAAATTAAGTAGTCATTGCCATGCATATGCTTGCAATAGTTGTAAAGAAGTGTTTTGCCGATATGTGTGTTTTGCTTGATTCAGGAAAAGGCGTGACCTGCTCCGCAAACAACAGCTTGAGCTGTTTCATGCTGTTTTGGGCGATTTAGGCCAGTTCGGAATTATAACCAGCTCAAGAATTGCCTTAGGTCCAACTCTTAAAAGGGTACGTATGAAGCAAAATAACCTCAAAATTAAACATGTTGAGTGATTATATGTCGAGGTCTTTTCACTCCCTTGTCATAATTTATTTATCTTTATTTGAGACGTTTAAAATGGATCATTATCATTAGATTAGGCATCCGATTAATCATAATATAAAATTATAATTATAAATTTTGACAACTCTATTTTTTAAAAAAAAAAATTGAGATAAAGAAAAAAATACTTCAAAATGTAAAAAAGTAGACTTTTCTACGAGATTTTCTAAGATAAATAGTTAAACATTTATAGTTGATAATGCCAAAATCTCATCTTATTTTAGATGCATCCATTGAGACAAAGTTTTAGATGGTTATTTGGAAGCACAAAATCCTGTGGGCAGGCTATGGCCGGAATCCAATATATGATATTTTGGCATTACTAAAAGATTTAATTAAAAAAAAAAAGTCAAAATGCTGAGGAGTTATAATAGCTATATATGTTAGAAGGATGTTTTGTTGAAAAATTAAAAATTAATAGTTAAATACAGATTATAATAATTAAAAAAAAAAAGAATGAAACGTGTCCTATGAATCAAAAATAAAATAAAATAAAATCAGGAGACGTTCTAACACTCTATATTTGAAAACAAAAATTTAAATGCAAATCTTTTGCTTGGAAAAGACAAATGCGCTACGATTGGCATTGAAGAACATACCTTCTCAGCCGCCCAATTGGCACTATCGAGGCCGTTTCTTCAACGCCAGAAATTAAGGTGAAAAAGCTTCCCCTAAATACAAGCATCCATTCCACTCAAAAGGAAAACAAAAAACTATGAGCATCTATTGCTTTAATCAAAATTTTTAAAATTCATTGATCGAATTGATAAAATAAAAATCAATTAGTAATTTAATTTAATTAAAAGTTAAAAATTAATTTACTAAAAATAATTAAATTAAAAAAATTGATCAAAACTAAAAAATCGATCAAAATTGATTTGATCTATAATTATATTATTCTGTAAAAAATTTAAAATTTTTAAAAATTATACTATTTTATTCAATGCTTAAATAATAAAGACAATTCTAAAGTTATGATATTACTTTATAATATTATAATATTTTTTTCTAATTTGTAAATATTATGTTGTTTATATATATATTTCAAAAAAATTTTAAAAATACCCCATAAATCGGATCGATTTAACCAATTTAATCTGTTGATATATTCGAAAGCGGTCAACCAATCAATTCAGTCACCTTTCTAATTTTAAAACATTGATTTCCATTAACTAGTCATAATTTTTATTTTGCAGGAAATAATAATACTTTTTAATAATTGGGTTGTAGAAAATAAATAAATGTAAATAATCTTGAAATATAAAAATGGAGTTTGGATTCTATTTATAGCATTAATTATTTGGATTCTATTTATAGCATTAAGTATTACATTATATTATATAGTGCATATAAAAAGATAATATAATATATTTTTGCTAAAGGAAAAAATAGTCAAAATAAAAAGGATCATGATAATAATTTTTTTTAAAAAAATAATTTTTCAGGTGATGTGGGTACAAGCACTCTAAAGCAATTTCTCAGATTTTATTGCAGACCAAAAATCTTATATTGCACTGCATGGAAAAAAACAAGGCAATGAAATCGCTTACTTGGAGGGTGGACTTATATTGGACAGTGGTCCTCTTTTATGAATTTGTATGGAAAATTACAGTCCCAGCATAATATAATCATATTGAAATGAGTGATCATAATAATGAATTACTCTCTGAGATTTAATGATCCATTAAATAGGATTCTTTATTTTGAAAAAATGCAAATTTCGTCTGTTAACCTTTTTTTTTTATTTTTTTTTGAAACAGAAACAGAAAACTTGCATTACTGAATAGAAGGGACAACAGCGTTTAGAAGTCCTCGAATACAATCTGAAGGAACATTCCAAACACTGAAACCAGCATTAAAACGTGAAGCTCTAGCAACAGAATGAGCTACTACATTGGCTTGTCTCCTAACATTAGTGACTGAAAAATTGCAACCTTGTTGAAGAAGTTGTCTACGTTCATAGATAACAGACCCGAACTCGGAAAAATCAGCAGCTTTAGAGTTAATAGCATCAATCGCTATCTGAGAATCACTCAAAAATCACATTCTATCTACCCATTGCAAGCACCCACTGAATAGCCTCCCTGAGTCCAATCGCTTTAATCTCCTTAACTCCGAAAACACAACGTAACACACCAGAAGCTCCAACCACAAACCGCCCGCACTATCACTAACAACCATCCCAAAACCAGAGCTACTCCTCTCGGCAAACAATGCTGCATCCACATTGCACTTGATTTAGCCAGCTGGCAGTGGACTCCAAACCATAGCAGCAGTAGCAGGCCCTGAGCTTCTCCCCCCCATTCCTTGCCGCAGCCCAATCACAAAAAAGCCTCAAAGAACCAAACACTGTTTGAGCTGGACTGTGAAGCACCCTCCCACAACTTCAAGTCACGTTGCCGCCACATTCCCCAAATCAGAACACACAGTTTAGCAATTGAATCATCATCATACACCCGCAAACAATTAAAGAACCACTCTTCGAAATTACCGTGGCCACCTAGATTTACAGAAAAATTTGCTACGTTCCAACAATCAATAGCAAAAGCACAGCGGACAAAAAGATGAAGAGGCGTCTCATTTGGTGTCCCGCATGTAACACGAGTTTACAACCTGCATACCTCTACATTGAAGCCTCTTCCTAGTAGGCAAACAGTCCCGACATGCCTGCCAAAGCAAGATTTTAGCACGTGGTGGAATTCTCAGAACCCACAGCTTCTTCCACTCTCCAATTACCCGATCCTCCGTATCACCATAGACTGAATCCATGACGGCCCTGTAACCCGATTTAATTGTGTAAATACCATTCTTGGAGAAATGCCAGATACAAGTATCACCCTCGGGAAACCTTCTAAGTGGGATATTAACAATTGCAGTAGCATCCCTTGGATTAAACAATTCCTCAATAAGCTCTATATCCCATTCGAGTGGCATTGGTATAATAAGTTCATTAACTCGCAGGCTCTCGAACCCAGGAATAACAGGGGTTTCCAGGAAAAAATTACTACCTTCCAACAACCACGGTTCTGTCCAAGCATTGATACTGCTACCATCACCAATCCGCCAACGACAGCCCCTCTCCAACACTACCCGCGAACTCTAAATGCTCCTCCATGTGAAACTGGGATTAGAACCGAGTTGTGCATTGAAAAATCCCCTCTTAGGAAATATTTGGCTTTGTAAATCCTTGAAACCAGAGCATTAGGGTCAAAAATCAACTTCCAGCTCTGTTTCCCGAGCATTGCTAGGTTGGAACTATGCAAATTCCTGTAACCGAAACCTCCAAACTCTTTCCGGACACATAACCTTTTCCATTCAAACCAATTAATTCCTCTATTACCATTCCTTTTACCACCCCACCAAAAAGAATCAAGCATTCTCAGAATCTCGTCGCACAAAGAGGTTGGAATAAGAAATGTGCTTATACAATATGAAGGAATTCCTTGGGCAACATTTCTAACCAAAACATCACGCCCCACCCTAGACAGCATTTTATTCCTCCAGCCCTGTAACCTACTCCAAATCTGATCCCTAATATGTGAGAAAACAACCCTCCTCTTTTAACCTATCAAAGAAGGAAGCCCCAAGTAACGGCCCGTATTAAGAGGAGAACTAACTCCAAGAATAACAAAAATGACATGTCTAACCTCATCTGCTACATTCGGGCTCAAAAAGATACTAGACTTTTGGAAATTGATGGCTTGACCAGACGCAGCCTCATATGTCTCCAAGATCCTTTTCATAGCCAAAGCCTCACCCACCATCGCTTTAAAGAAGAAAAAGTTGCCATCAGCGAAAAGTAGATGTGATATGCTAGGAGCACCCCTTGCAATACGACAACCATAAAGTTCACCACTTCCCTCCGCCCTACTAAACATAGCAGACAGCCCCTCAACACGAAGAATGAACAAGTATGGGCTTAACGGATCACCTTGCCTAAGCCCTCTCTTTGGCACAATAGGCCCTATCTCTTTACCATTACTCGACACGGAGTACTGCACTCTGGTAACACAGAACATCATGAGTTCAACCCAATGTGAAGAGAAACTCATCCTAAGCATGAGTGCCTTAAGATACCCCCAATCTACGCGATCATAAGCCTTGCTTATGTCTATTTTCAAGGCAACCTCGCCTTTGGAGCCTCTAGTCTTCCTCTTCATATAATGCAACGATCAAAAGCCACCAGCACATTATCGGTAACAGCCCTTCCTGGGACAAAAGCGGACTGTAAGGCTGAAATCATTGCCAAAATACACTTTAATCTGTTAGCCACTACTTTGGAGATAATCTTTTATAACACATTACACGACGATATTGGCCTTAAATCCTTCGTGGTGCTAGAAGCTGCACACTTGGGAATGAGGACAATAATAGTATCATTAAGAGTTGCTGGAAATTTCTTTCGTTGAATCCGCCCAACTGCTGTCGCAAGCACCTTCTTACCAATTAGACTTCAAAAAACGATGGTAGAATGCTGGGTTGAGTCCATCAGGTCCAGGAGATTTGTCCGGATGCATTTGCGAGATAACACACTTGAACTTAACCTCCGTGAAAGGAGCATCAAGCACAAGATTACCCTCATGAGACACCGTAGTACAATTCAGAATTGGATCATAGGCACCTGTGCTATCAGAAAACAGCCTCTGGAAATACTCTTTAGCAATCATACCCATATCCTTAACTGATTCAGACCAAGTTCCATCCTCATTTTGAAGCCTACCCTCCTCCTAGCTGAAGCAATTGTTATGGAATAAAGATAACACTTCACCTACCAAAGTTCACCTAATAAATTTATAGGTGAATAGAAAGTGAAATATTATACTGAAAACCATATTGATTCCCAAGAAAGATTGGAGGGGTCACAAGCGGTTCCACTCCCAACCTCCTTAGACAAAATCACCATAATAGTAATTTAACAGCACAATATATTACAACTATTCTCTACAAAATAGTTATTGAAAAATAAAGACAAAAAATAAGAACACCAGAATTTAACGAGATTCGGCCAATTATTCTTATATTCTCGGATACTACCAAAATTATATTTTGTTAAGAAAAGGACTACAAAGTGAAATATTATAAAAGAGAGAGAAATATTGAAAATTGCCTAAAAGATGAGTAGACAATTTTGGGATGATCAAATTGAAGGAATTAAGGCTCTATTTATAAAAAAAAAATTTCATTCCCTTTGTTATTTTTCCGATGTGGGATATCAAAATAAGCCAACATAGTCAACAAATCTCTAACTTAGCAAATTTCAATACCTTTAATCTCACCTCAAACAGTTTTTGATAGTGTCTCCAAATTTAATATCAAACTTTAGCAATATTGATCAAGTCCAAATAAAGTTGTAACTTGACCGCAATGACAACTTTTGTCATCATGTCAGCAGGATTCTCAGTGGTATGAATTTTCTAGATTTTAACTTCACCTTCTTTTATAATCTCTCTCACAAAGTGATATCAAACATCAATGTGTTTCGTCCTTACATGATAAACTTGATTTTTTGCTAATCGAATAACACTCTGACTATCACAATGTACTTTGATGTGCTTCTGCTCAATTCCCAGTTCACCAAGCAACCTTTGAAGCTAAATTGCTTCCTTTACAGCTTCTGTGATTGTCATGTACTCTTGCTTCTGTAGTAGACAGAGCAACTGTTGACTGTAAAGTAGACTTCCAACTAACGAGTGTCTTTGCAAGAGTAAATACATAACCAGTAGTTGATCGACGTTTATCCATATTAACAGCATAATCCGAATCACAATATCTGACTACACACCAATTGCTTTCCTGTTCAAATATCAATCCAAAATCCATTGTATTTTTAATGTATCATAGAATCCATTTCACAGCTTGTCAATGCTCCTTTTCCAGATCATGCACATACATGCTTACAATCCCAACTGCTTGTGAAATGTCGGGCCTTGTACAGACCATAACATACATCAAACTACCAATAGCACTTGTATACAGTACTTTTGACATGTACTCCTGTTCTGCATCATTCTTCGGTGACATAGAGACATTCAACTTAAAATGAGGAGCAAGCGGAGTACTAACAGGTTTTGTATTTCCATTCATGCTAAAACATTGTAGTACCTTTCTCAAATATTGTTTCTGAGTCAAATAAAGTCTCCTCGATTTTCTATCTCTGATAATCTTCATGTCAAAAATCTTTTTTGCTTCGCCTAAATCCTTCATTTCAAACTCCTTTCTTAACTAAGTCTTCAATTTCTCAATTTCTATCTGACTCTTTGAAACTATCAGCATATCATCAATATGAAAAAGAAGATATATGAAGGATCCATCTTGTAGTTTGCACAAATACACACAATGATCATATTTACTCCTAGTGTACTTCTGCTCTATCATAAACTTGTCAAATATTTTATATCACTGTCTTAAAGATTGCTTCAACCCGTACAAAGATTTTTCAAGTTTACACACTAAATTTTCTTTCTAGCAACCTTGAACCCTTCTAGCTAATTCATATAGATTTCTTCTTCCAAGTCTTCATGTAAAAATGAAGTTTTTACATCTAATTGAACTAGTTCTAAATCCAACTGTGCTACCAAAACCAACAAAATTCTAATGGAGGAATGTTTCACAACTGGAGAAAATACCTCATGATATTCAATTTTCTTCATCTGAGCGTAGCCTTTAGCCACCAATCTTGCTTTGTAGTAAACATCATCTTGGCTAGGAAATCCTTCTTTCTTTACAAAAACCCATTTGCATTCAATTGTTTTCTTTCCCTTTGCGAGACTAGCAAGTTCTTAAGTCTGATTCTTATAAAGCGATTGTATTTCTTCATACATGGCAATTATCCACCTTTCTTCTTCTGAACTTTGGACTGTTTCAGTAAAAGTGATAGGAATGTCATCAGCTACAACTAGAGATGCATGAGGCACTATATCAACATAGTGACCAGGCAATCCTATCGTCTTTTTATAAGTCACCATATTAGCAAAACGGTCAAACATTTTATGCACCCCCTCTAACCTTCTAGATGTATTTGGTTTAAGTTGCTGAGGAAGTCCTTGAACACCTTCTTCTTAAGAATCTTCTTCTACCGTAGGATGGATCTCAACACCTTCTTTATCTACTGAGATTATTATTCTCTCAAACTCTACCTGCTTGGGAGTATCATCTAACTGCTCAACATCCACCTTTTTCAACATGCTAGATTTATCAAAGGTGACATCCCTGCTAAAAACTATTTTCTTTGTTTCTGGACACCATAGATGATAGTCTTTTATGTCAGATGTGATCCCCATGAACAATGTTTTCTTTACTCTTAGATCCAACTTTGACTCCTTAACATGGTAGTATGTAGTGGAACTAAATACATGTAAGGAACCATAATCTATAACAGACTTTCCAAACCATTTAATGGCATCTTTCCATCAATAGTTGGTAGGCGATTGATGAGGTGGCACGCATATGTTACAACCTCAGCCCAAAATTCTTTACCCAACCCAGCAGTTGATAACATACATCGAACTTTCTACAGTAATGTTCGATTTATGCGTTTTGCCACACTATTTTATTGTGGTGTAGATCTGACAGTGAAGTGTCTGATAATGTCTTCATTTTCATAAACTTTCTCAAATAGATCGCTTCTATATTTTTCACCATTGTTTGTTCGGAGACGTTTGATCCTTTTATCTGTCTGAGTTTCCACCATCTTTTTCCATTTAAGGAAAACTTCTAACACTTCATCCTTTGTCTTCATTGTGTACACCCATACTCTCTAAGAAAAATCATCAACAAAGGTCACATAATAGTGTTTCTCTCCTAAAGAACTAGTTTTGAAGGGACTCCAAACATTAGAGTGAACATAATCCAAAATACCTTTAGTATTATGGATTGTTATCCCAAATTTGACCCTTGTCTGCTTCCCTTTGATGCAATGCTCATAAAAGTCTAATTTGCAACTTTGTACTCCTTCCAATAATCCTTACTTAGCAAGCAAATTCAAGGATTTTTCTCCAGCATGCCCCAAGTGCATATGTCATAGCTTGGTTGCTTCTGACTCTTGATCATCTATAGAAGTTGTTGTTGTTGTTATCCTTGTAATTGTACTATCCAAATAGTGGTATAAATTGTTGTTCTTTTGAATTTCCTTCAATATCATGCGTGCACTAGACATAATCTTCAACACTCCATTTTTCACTATCACCTCGAATCCTTTTGAGTCTAGGATCCCGACAGAGATGAGATTTTTGCTCGATTTTGACACATAATGAACATTTGTTAAGATGATGATTGATTCATTCGCATTTCTCAAGCGAATCAAACCAATCTCATATGTTGTCAAAGGGATGTTATTTGTTGTGTAAACAATTTTACCATTTTTAAGTTCTTTAAAATCAAAGAACCATTCCTCGTTAGGACACATATGATAGCTATAAGCTGAATTTAGTAGTCATACATCATAAGAGCCATTTGATGATGTAGCAAGTGAGTAATCTGACACTGCTTCATCAATTTCAACAACACTTAATTTTGCTATAGCTTTTCCTTTATTGGGTTTGCCCTTATTTCTCAATTTTGGACAATCCTTCTTTCAGTGCCCCTTTTCTCGACAAAAGACACACTTATCTTTGCTCAACATGGGCCTTAACTTGAATCTTTTCTTCTTTCTCCTACTTTGATTTTGCCAATGGCCTCTGATTATCAAAGCTTCTGCATCTTTGCTGTAACTGACCTTTTTATCCTTATTCCTTAGTGCATAACTGTATAAGGCAGCACATGCTTCTTTAAGAGATACAACAGTCTTCCCGTGAAGCAGAGTAGTTTCAAGAAACTTAAACTCCTTGGGAAGTAATCCCAACAATATCAGAGCTAGATCCTCATCTTTAAATGTTTCATCTACATTCATCAGATCAGTAACCAACTGATTGAAACCGATAACGTGATCATTCATTGTGGTACCTGGTACATAAGTGAAGCGAAACAACCTCTTCTTCATATGAAGCTTATTTTGGTTGCTTTTCTTTAAAAAATTTTCTTCTAGTACCTTCCATAAATTATTTGCAGAGGTTTCTTTTGAGAATGCATATCTCTGCTCTCTAGAAAGGTATGATCGAATTGTACCACATGTCAATCAATTAATTGTCTTCCAATCTTTCTCCTCAACATCAGTTAGTTTCTCATCTTCAATGGCAATATTTAGACTTTACTGAAAAAGAGCGTCCAGAACCTCACTTTACCACATCCTGAAATGGTCTGTGCCATCAAAGGTTTTCACTGCCAATTTTGAATTTGCCACTGCATTTCTTGCTCAGATGGCCTGTGATGAAACTGTTCACGTGGCAGGTGTGGATATTTTTGAAGAACTCTCTATTTCGATTACAAAATTCTTCAATAGCCTTCAAAGCAGAATGCAACTAGCCCAATGAAATTTTTTTTAAATTGCGATCACAGAGCATACTAAAAGTAATATTTGACTCTGATACCAATTGTTGTGGAATAAGGGTAATATTTCACCTACCAAAGTTTACCTAATAAATTTATAGGTGAATAGAGAGTGAAAGATTGTACTGAAAACCACACTATAGGTTGATTCTCATGAAAGATTGGAAAGGTCACAAGCGGTTCCACTTAAAATTTAATCTCCTTCGACAGAATCAACCTAATAGTAATTTAACAGCACAATATATTACTGCAACTATTCCTTACAACATAGTTATCGAAAAATAAAGACAAAAAATAAGAACACCAGAATTTAACGAGGTTCGGCCAATTATGTCTACGTCCTCGGATACTATCAAAATTATATTCTATTAAGAAAAGGACTATAAAGTGAAATATTACAAAAGAGAAAGAAATATTGAAAATTACCTAAAAAATGAGTAAACAATTTTGAGAGAATCAAACTGAAGGAATAATGGTTTTATTTACATATAAAAAAAAAAACTCACATTCCACTCGTTATTTTTTCGACATGGGATATCAAAATGAGTCAACAGCAATAAGATGGAAATATTGGGTATTCAGATCTCCTTCCTGCAACCAAAAGGATTTCGAACGTTCTTTCAGTGAACTTCTTTCTCTAAAAGGTCGGACAAATTCTTCTTAGCCTGAATTAACCGTTGTGCCTGAAATGGATTTAAACACCCTCAAAGCCCTCTCAATTTCTGGCTTTACAGATATTGATTTGACGTCGGAACTGCCCAGCTTGTTCCGAGCCCCAAACACCCAGATCCCGTGCACAACCCTCTAGCTTCCCAATCTCATCTAAATCTGCTCGAGACCCCCAACTCTGACCAATAACAGCTCCTAAAGCCGCTTCCTTAAGCCATTTGTTTTCAAAGCGAAACCTTCTTCTAACTTGGGATCCATGCCGAATTTCAGTCTGAAGGAAAATTGGTGAATAATCCGAAACCAGAGCCACAAGATTCATCAGGCGAGCATTAGGGAACAATAACAACCAATCCTGGGACACAAAAATGCGATCAAGTCTTTCTTCCACAAAATGGCCAGTCCCTCTCCCTCTCTCCCATGTAAAGGGATACGCGTGCAATGGAACCTCCTGTAATAAATAATCTGAAATTGCTTCCTGAAAACCACGAAAGCACCAACTAGAATGATCACTACCAGCCCTTTCATCTTTCGACATTTAACAAATCATTGAAATCTCCACTCACACACCATGGCAGATTAAATCTTCCCGCTATCTCTCTTAACAAATTCCAAGAATCCCGCCGTCGACTCCTGTCTAGATACCCATAAAAACAAGCAAATCTCCATCTACATGTTTAGCGTCATCAATCTCTAGATCAATAAAGTTGTGAGAAAAACCCGAAACTGAAACATAGCTACTGTTCATCCACAATACCACCTCCTCTACCTTGCCCATCAACCACAAACGCACCCTCAAACCCCAACCGAATTTTCAAAGCATCAATTTTAGAAGACTGGACTAACGTTTCAATTAAGAAAATAACATCTGGTGTGCGAGCCTGCACTAAGTCGCACAAAGCTTGAACTGCTCCGAAGGCTGCCAACCCTCGGCAGTTCCCCATTCTTTAATAACGGATTCTGCTGGCAAGAGGAACTTTTTAGGACAAAAACCTTCTGTATGGTCCAGCAAGCCACAAATGAAGTATAAAAAATTGATATTCTCATATTTAAAGTTCACAACAGACCAATCCCAGAACCTTGTCTTATCTTCTTAAACCACTTCACTGGTAGTCGGACATCAATCAAAACCTTGATTCTCATATAGTTATACGCCAGTAACATGCCAAGAAAATTGCCCAATTGTCTTCCAACATTCTCTGACATATAGCCCACAGGTAAGTCAGGAACCTGTACCCATAACCCCACATGAAAAAAAAGAACTTGAGTTGGAATATTTCGAGGCTTAAGTTGACAGAGTAATAGCACAAAATTCTCATACGTCCATGGAGCATCGTGAAGCACCTGTTGCACGTCCACTATATGGAAAAACTGAAGCACATATAGAGACTGCCCAACCTCATTAATACAATTTCGTTTTCCTGGTCTCCGCAAGCTAGCCATTCGATTCTTCATATTATTGAAATTAACAGAACGATCCGTAAGGAAACGTCCTACTAGGCAAAAATCATTTGAACCCAATTGTGCTGTCTTCGGTTGGCCTTCTAAAACCGGCTCTTCCTCCTCATCGTTAATAAGGGACAAGTTTTCGAAACTATTTTCCATCAATCGAAAACTAAAGAAAAAAAGAGCAATATAAACAAGACAAAAAGCAAGAATAGAAAGGACCGGCTAAAAGTCTCGCATAAGAAGAGGTCAAACTAACTCTCTCACCAAGAGGATGACAAGACACTAGAGCATTACATATAAGAATATGGAAATGTGATTAGCATGATTGGTGAGAATTGTTTTTAATATAAAAACCTTTCACAATACCATATTCCAGACTGGTGAGAACCATGAATTGATAGTTTGAAAGTGAAATATAATTTTTAAAGCAATAGAAATTTTACATAAAGTGTTAAATAAATTATAGATACATTTAAAAATTTTATGTAGAAAAATTGCAAAAAGTAATAAAAATAATTAATAATATTATTATTTTATTACTAGTTTTTATTGTTAAATATTTTTTGTAGTTATTACAATAAATAAGTAATAATTTCATTTGATAATTTCACTTAATTGTATTTTTTTTCTTGAAAATTTTGTATAAAATAATAAAAAAATTTATTATAAGATAATTAATAACTTACACATATAATTCAAAATCACACGAAATTTTTGTGTAACTCGTAAAATATTTGAGTAATAATTTTATTCAATATGCAAGTTATTTATTTCTTTAGATAATTTTAATCTATAATGAAAGAATAATATAAATTATACAGAAATATATATATATATATATATATATATATATATATATATATATATATATATAAGTAATTTTAAAAGATAAAATCTAAAAAGAATTAATGAGATTATAAGATTGCCTCCTTCAGTCTGGGCTTCCGCAATGTAAGAGATTGTTGTAGGGCCATACTTGCCCTGATGAAACCCAAAAATGAGCCTACAGCTGACGCTCGGCGAATTGGATTGGACGACCGGAACCTTTCTAGCCCAAATAATCCACATACGCCTGCGCTGTTCTCTCTTTTCTTGAAGAAAAGTCTCTCTTGTCGAGTACTGCTCCATGGTTTCAAGATTCAATTTTTATTTTCCATATTAATCATTTCGGCCGTGGAAGTAGCAAGAAACTAGAATTCATCAAGTATAATCAAGAAGCAAAAGGTATGACTACACCCATTTTCTTGGTCTTTTCTTTTATCCAATCTTTATTTGCTCTTTTATTTTGCCAATATCTTTGACTCATCAATGTGGGAATTGTAGCTTTATCTTTACATCAAGTAGGATTTGCATTGTGAACCCTTGTACTGTTTTCAAATTGCATGATCTGTTATCTAAGAACCTTACTTTTACTTGTTAATCGAAGATTGAACTTAGTCTTTCAGCCTATATTGAACATACTAGCTTAAATTAATACAAAAGTAAATATGGGCAGTTTTAAGTTGCTTTGTTTGACTTCCTTGATATAAAGGAAACTATCTATGTTCATTCTTATTTATTCATCAGTGCAATTTAGAGCTATGATTTTAATGTCATTTGGAGGATCAAGTTCAAAGATTACAATAAATCCATTCGAGAAATGGGAATTCTTATCATGGGATGCAAATAGACGGTGGTGGCAAGAGTCATTATGGAATAAGGATGATTAAATTAGGAAGTAAATAACTTTAGCTGCGTTCTGTATGAGAGTAGTCGTAAGTTGTTGGGGATTTACAATATGAATTATCTGCAAGATAGGAAAGCGTGAGAAATTGGTCTTTTAAGCATGTTCAAGTTGAAATAAGCAAGAGTGCATGTGTGGAATGATTAGTTGATAAATGAAAAACAACAAGGAATGAAAAAGGATATCAAATGAGAAAGCTATGAAATGAGAACATTGACCCTTCTTTCTACTCTCTCTCTAATTTTTCTATCTTCGATTAGTGAATTGCATGGTATGAAGGATGCAAATAATGAGTCTTGAATATTGTTATGTTTGGGTGCTCCTCTTTAATTTTGTTTTATGAAATTTTTTTGGCAAACATTCTAGATTTCAAATTTTGGTCATTTCTAATTAGATGACAGATCGATATTGGATTGGTTTCTTTCTGGTGCTTTCATGTCTTCTTCAAGTTTTAGATGCCAGTGCTGGTGATGCCGATCCTATTTACAGGTAACTTTGATTGTCCCCGGATTTTGTTTGAACTTTAGTGTTATAGCACTATAGGTTTTGCTCGAGGTCATTTGTCAGCTTCACAGTAGTAAAATAAATTTAAGGTTTTACATCAGTATTTCTTGTCGGTCACCTTGTAGATGAAAGGGGATTCAGAAGGACACCAACATATACTATTTGCAATTGTGTTTTTCTCACTGCCACCCACCTACAATGTCATTTTTCTCTCCTTTATTCACATTCACTGCCTTAATGCTGTTCTTTTTAGCCCTTGTGTACTGTTTTAGGCCTTCAGCAATGGTACTCATTACTGCTAGGTGGTTTTATGCTCCTAGTTTATCTTAGAGGAAATCAGAAAATGGATGTATTTTTCTTACAAGCTGAGGGTTTTAGTTAAAACAAATACTTGGATCCATTTAATATATGTTTTTGTTGTTCTAATGTCAACGTGAATTGGTAAATCCCCAACTCTTTTCTTAATGAACACACTTGTGCAAGTGCACAAAAAGATTGTGCATGTGCTGCACTTGTTATTATGGGCAGACTGGAATTGCTTAATGAAAATCTTTGACGCTTCTCTAGATGCCCATTTTCCCGTTGAGTAGGGGAACTATTAAGATTAATGTCTTCTGTTTAATGGTCTTCTCTTTTTGCTTTGCAATATGCTGTATCTAATTGTTGCAACATCTCATTCTTCATACATGCACGGTATGCTTATGACAGAAAAACTTTATATATAAAAAGGGTATGGCTGTAATATTGAGGATAAAGTTAGTAGTGGAATGCCAACACCCTTTTGGGAAGTGGCAATATCATCATTTTTCGTTCAGACATGTTGAGTGCAAGAAGCATGTTTGTGGTTGATATGCTGCACATGCAACAGATTTTTTCATATGCTTAATTACTTTTCCCACAGCCTTCCACTTGTGTTCTCATTTCTTACTTGCTCTCATTTGTTGCAATTCTTTTAAGTATCTGTTGCGAAATTAATTAATTTTGCTTTGGTCTAACATAGTTGAAATCTCCTATGCGCACTAGGAAGAGTTTGATATTTGGATTGGTGATGCTATATTTTCTCTCTCCTGGAATTTAGGGCTTGTGTTGGACAATGTGAAAAAACTGGATGTGTGGGGCAAAGATGTTTTTCACACTGCAATTTTTCTTCAGATGGTGTCTCAATTGATGGTCCATGGTACAAGCAAGAACCTCTTTATTTGCAGTGGAAACAATGGGATTGCGAAAGTGATTGCCGTTATCATTGCATGCTAAATAGAGAAAAGGAAAGAGAAGCATTAGGTCATGGTCCTGTCAAGTACCATGGTAAATGGCCTTTTAAGCGTGTATATGGCATTCAGGTTTGCTTTTCAGTAATTTAATCCTTGGTGGTCCTTTTTTCTGAAGTTAATTTAGATCTTATCTCAGTTTTTCCGGACTATGCAATTTCACCTGCTGTTTGTTTACAGGAGCCTGTCTCTGTCAGTTTGTCTGCACTCAACCTGGCAATGCATTTCCATGGTTGGCTATCATTTTTAATTTTGCTTTACTATAAGTTGCCCCTAAAACAAGATAAGGCATACTATGAATATGCCCCTCTGTGGCATATGTATGGGCTCTTGTCAATGAACTCTTGGTTCTGGAGTGCTGTTTTCCATAGTAGGTAATCTTCTCTTTTGGCTTCAAGATGATTGTGTGCTACTGTGTGTTTCAGTTGAGCACATCAGGGTGCTTTTTCAGAATTTGACTATAAAGGCAGGTGATAAAATTGCTTCCAAACCTTTATGGAGAATGCTTTTTTGCCATGCTTGAAGTAGCAAGCAAGCCAAATAGATCCATATTTCTACTTTTTGCAATTTCTGTAGTGTCTTGTGAAAATATATCTCACATTTTGCTTAAAGGCTGGTATATTTATTGCTTTGAGATGGAAAAAAATAAATTAGATCTTTTTAGTCAATGTCATCATGCAGATTTAATCCCAAATGGTAGGGTTGCACTTCATGTAAATTCAGTGTTTAGATCTTTTTGGATGAGGGTTACTGATTATTTTTACTGTATATTTGTGCTTGATGTCCTTATTCATGTGACTTCTTCAAGTTTATTAGACAATGGCTCATAGTTGAAAGCACATATTTTTCATGTTTATTTTCATCATACATACAAAATATAGATATATTTAAGTTCTTGAAAATTTCTATCTTGATTATGCTCTTCAACCTGCAGAGATGTGGACTTGACAGAGAAGTTGGACTACTCTTCTGCCGTGGCATTATTGGGTTACTCTCTCATTCTGGCTATACTGAGAAGTTTTAATGTGAAGGATGAAGCAGCAAGGGTCATGGTTGCTGCTCCATTGCTTGCGTTTGTGACTACTCATATATTGTATATCAACTTCTACAAGCTAGACTATGGTAGGTTATCTGTCATCTTGTCTTCTTATCCAAGAATTAATGCACATTCCACAATATACATTCTGCAATGGCTAAAAGTATTTGGACAGCAGCTTTCCATCCAGTTAGTCATTTTGCATTTCATTTATAGAACATAATATCTGGCTGAGCAAATTTCTAACAATAAGATCAGTAGATATGAGCTTGATGTCTTTTATCATTGTTGGACAGTTGCTGAAGCATTAGACATGTTATTTTAATGCTATGATTGTGTTTTGAATGGCTGCTTATTCCAATGAGGGGATAATGAATTGATACTGTTATAGTTCTGTTTGTGCAGGAATCTTAAGAGAGAGAGTTGCACCATTGTATTTTTAATTTTTTCCTAATGCCACTAACATGATCTTGAATATCTTACAGGGTGGAACATGAAAGTTTGTGTCATTATGGGAGTTGCTCAGCTTCTCATTTGGGCAATTTGGGCTGGTGTCACCCGCCATCCTTCTCGCTGGAAATTGTGGGTTGTGGTTGTAGGAGGTGGACTTGCAATGCTCTTAGAAATATATGATTTCCCTCCGTATAAAGGATTTGTGGATGCCCATGCTCTTTGGCACGCTACCACCATCCCTCTTACCTACATATGGTGGAGTTTCATTAGAGATGATGCCGTGTTCTGCACCTCCAATCTCCTTAAAAAGGCAAAGTAGCTTATCAAAAAATTGATATGTAAAACCATTTGACTGACAAGAAACTCTGGTAGTTCATAGAATTTGCATACTTGGAATGATTTTTTGTTTTTAAATTTCCAAAACTTCAAAAGGGATTGTGGTTGCATAGTTGGTTATTCAATTTTCATGAAAGATTTTTGTTGTGGAATGAGGTTGATGTGCATGGAATTGAAAAACATGGCAGCCAACTGGTGATTTCCATTTCCCTGTCTCTGTTTCTCTCCTTCCCTTTTTGTTCTCAGATTGCAATGTTGGAATTTGAAGAAACAGATATACAAAGCTTAATTGTCAGCTTATCCTTTTTGAGTTCTTAAAAGATTTATTTCTGCATGAGTTGGCTGGTCAAGTGCTTTTAATGATATTTTTGGAATGAAATGAATCAAATATAAAATAAAATGAACAACTATTGTCCTTTTATGCATTCAGGAGGGAATAGGCTCAAAAGGCATATGCCAACAATGAGATGGGCTATAACATAATCCACCATCGGATTGATAAATCCAAAGTAATGCACGACTTGAAGCTGGCCAACCTGTTTGTCAGTTGGTTTCAGTTTAAGCTGTATAAAAAGAATCAATGCACAAATTTTCATAAAATAATTGGGTGATAAGTTATTAGGTATAAAAGAAAACAATCGATGCATTACATTTAAAAAACATTTGGGAGCTATAAATGCAAATGATGCACAGAGCCACCCGCCCACCTTTTTCTTTCGTCTTCCTCTCGTTCTAACTCGTTAATCAAAAGTGCTTTTTAAGGTTAATTTTTAATTATTTTGACGGAAAAAAAAAATTAACATTCCTCTTTTAATTTTCTTCTATTTCATTCTTTATTTTATTGAATAAAAGTTCAGATTTAATCATTTATTAAATTTATTCTAATTTATATTATTCTTTTTGAGAATTATATGTTTTCTTCATAAAAATTTATTCACGCTTTGATGATGAGCATCGATATATCAATGAGTTCATATCGTAGAATTCATTTAAAGACCATATTTTTTATTGAATTGTAGTTTAAGTATATCAGTCATTTTAATTAAATAAAATTATGAATAAATTCAATTTTTGGAATATTTTTGTACTTTTTGATGTATTATTTTTATCATTATATTTATAAATTATCAAGTTGTACAATTATTTAATTTATAATTAATTTATGAATGAAATTTATATTGCTTTTTATCATAAAAAAAAAAAATTGAGAGGTTTCTTTTACTAGAACATCAAATATGTCAATATTCCACAACTCTTTTTTCATCAATTACCAATCTTTATATATAATAAACTTAGAACATTTATAATTTACAATCGCAAAAGGATATGTATGATTTTCTTGACCATCTGTCTAAACACTTCACTGAAAAAAATTTATCCTTCCACCTTTTAAGAGAAATAAAAAAAAATTAACAAGAGCACATATCCCAACTAGTGACGGAGGCATAATTTTTATTTAAGTGAATTTTATTAGAGACAAGGTAATGGTCGACGTTTGTTTTAAAAACTCCTAGTTATTTTGAAAGATGCTTAGAAAAAAAACAAATATAAAATAACATGATAAAAAATTAGTTACAAAACTTGAAGAAAAAATAACAGATTTTTTAAAAATGAAAGAGATGAACTTTCAGTTCATGTTAAAAGTGGATTAATATCCATATTAGGACTTTTTTGTAATATAAAATGTGAAATTATTAAAATACTCTTGAAATTTTTCAAAATTTGAGAAGGATTCAATGACCCCCTTGGGCCATAGGTCCCTGTGTCCCTAATCCTAGCCAAACTGTACAACACCAATGATCTTAGTTATTTTGCCTATAGCAACTGAGGAGTTCTCTAAACAGTCAGGCTTTTGGCAAAATATTGTACAAACGGTCAGAGATATTCGATAACTAACATCAGAACGTCATTCGAGTGCAACTGGACAAAAGCTAAGTTGTAATATTCAAAAAACTTGCTATGAAAAGGGGGAAAAGAGAGTCTCATCCTGAATTCAAAAAATTGAAAATATAGTACTATTGTATTCAGTCTCGAAACTTGGGAACCCTTAACATTTGTGGGTGTTATCAACTCAAATTAAAGAGAAATTTTATAGTCTTTCTTAATTTGTTCTAATCTTGCAACTCTAATTTAAGAGATAATATTAAAAATTGTCATTTTTTTCACTCTAACATCAGCGGAGAGAATAGCAAAAGAGGACGAAGTAGAACCAGACGTTCAAAGAAAAAAGGGGAGGAAAAAGGGAAAAAAAACAAAAAAAGAGAACTCACCAGAAATTAAGAAGTAAGAAGACCAGAAGTAGTAGAAAGCAAAAAATCAAAAGAAAACAAGTAAAAGTAGCTTCTAAAAATAAGTAACGAAATATAAGACCTTTGATAAAGCATTAAAAACCTACATCATTTAATGCGAAAATACTCATAAAAAAAATGAAAGCCCACACACAGACAGTCGTGTCATCAAAGGTAAATACATATTTCTATATGAAGCATCTTGAAATTGAGAAGAGACTACTTAATAAATACCCAACAAAGGACAACTAGAATAAGGAACCCAATCATCAGTGCACAGAACAAAGGTTAGAAGGTGGTTTCACGTATTTACACTATTTTTATAGCTTTTTGCACTGTTTAATTTCAAGAGGGTGCAAATAAATTATATTGAATATTCATTTATTTATACCTAAAGAGTATAAGAAACTCTAAAAATACTGTAAATAATTGAAACCTTAGAAGGCCATCTGTTCATTATTATCAGAGTTAACTTGCCATCTTTAAAAAATTACACACAAAAGATCTCACCATAATCAATACAAGATTATTGCTTTACATATAATAGCCTCTTCAATATAAAGAGGACCTCACTGGTTCGAAGAAGGCATCTTCTTTTCTGACCTAACTACTACTTATATGCAATTTACTTCTTTGTATTTCTCAATCATTATTAATTTACCATTTATATACAATTCACTTCTTTGCATTGCAACCATTATTGGTAGCTTTAGTAAAAAAAACCATTATTAATAGCTATTAAAAAAAAAGCTATTTTGGACAATTTAAATTAAGGTTAATCATTATGAATTCTATTTGATTTATCATATTTAAATTGCTTTTACTTTAGAATATCACATAAATTTGTCTTTTTTTATTTGACTTGTTACATTGTATAATTTTTTATTAAATTCATTCTATACGAAAAATAAAAATTGCAGTAAATTTTTTTAAAATTATAATATTACTCTTATCTTCTCCCCCCACAATGAAATCCTCAAATAAAAAATTACAATTTTCTATGCTTATTGCTCTTGTAGGAAGATTCATGAACTAAACCCTTTGTCTAAAAAAAAAAGTTAAACAAATTTCAATAATGGCTAAAATTGACAATTCTAAAAAAAATAAATATCAGAATTTCAATAAATAAAGAAAGAGTAACAATGTTCATGTGGGTGATCAAATGATTATTAATAACGAAAGTGAAGCAGACGGTGAGACTGAAAGTAGAACCATAAAGGGATGAAGAGCTTCACGGGACATAAGTAGAAGATATGCCAAGAGAAAAAATGACTAGGAGATGATGATGGTGCAGTCAGGTCAAGAAGCTTATTCCTTTTATTCCATCAATAGAGATCCATTCGTTCTCTGTAATCAATCAAATTATATACATATACATTTAATTTAACAATCCAGTTATAACCTTCGATGAAGTGTCCATAGAATGTAGAAGCTTCATCAAAACTTCGGAGACTAGATTCACTTTCAGTTTGTTGTTTAATTGATTTGTTTTCACTCATCAATTGGAGTTTCCATTTAATTATTTAATGTCTTATGGTGCTTTAGTTGTGGAAGAAGGGAAAATTCATTTTCGCTTAGTTAACCATTTTTTTTTTATTTTTTTGGGTGGGGGGGTGGGGAGGGGTATAAATCTGGGTTGTTGGTTGTATGAAGGAGTTTGCACCGTACCAACAAAGTGAATCATTCGTGGTATATGAGAAATGCTAATAGTCAAACCGCAAATGGTTAAGGTGCTTGGGTTTTTCTGCGAAGTTTGACTTATTCTTCTTGATATTGTTTCAATAATTTTGTTATTATCGGGAATACTTAAGCACTAATTGTGGGGTTTTTTTCCCTTAGATTTTTTTATTTTTAAATTAAATAAATAAATATATTTATTCCATTTTATAATATCTATCATTTTAAAAAAAATTTATTTCAATATAATTATCATTATATATCATCAACGCAACTTTAATTTCTAATTTTTTGCATTTACTTTCATTATTATTTATCCTCTCTTTTTTAATTAAATATTTTTTTATTAATATTAATATAGAATTTTAATTAAAAATAATTTAAAAATATATTAATTAAAATTATTTTTAATTAATTATTTTATTAATTTAAATACATAATCTTATAAACACAAATAATATAAAATAAAAATAATATTAATTAAATTAATTGAACAGAATAAATATTTTTTATTTTTAAAATATATATTTTTCCTAAAGTATTTTGACACAGGGAAAATGATATACTAATATTTATTTCCCACGACACCAAAAAAGAAAGCGGGGAAGGGGGGGGTTGTACTCATCTAAAGGTCGAAAATTGAGAAAAAGCTGTTAGATCCAATTAAAAATTCCAACTCAAGTCTGACGGAATGCGTATAACCACACACGCATTAAAAAATTCCAACCTTCTCACTACGCGTTGCACCTGCAGATCACGCGCACGTGCAGTCACTGTAACTCCACGTAAGACTTTTCCGCCCTCACAGTGGCGTTACATCGTAATTTCCGCAAACAATCATGCCTACATTCTTAGCCTCATCCCTTCTTTTTCCAAAACCACGAGCTGCTGCGCTTGAATCATCCGTAGATCGTCAGATAACCGTAGTCTGTGCACGCCTACGTGGCGCAATCCTGTTCGTCTGTCTTTGCTATAACTAACCATCAGTCTCACCTCCCTAATAGGCAGTAGGTGTGATGCGTATCCGTCTGCGCTTCTTCACTCTAATTATCTTAATTCAACATCTATATCTGGAAAAGAGAGAAAAAAGAGAGAGCGAGAGAGAGAGAGAGATAGTTGATTCTGTTACCGGTGGTCTCTAATTCGCTTGGTGCAGGTCGGGAACTGATTGGCTTCGCTTGTATATTCTGTTTCTTTTTACCATTGCCAGATGGCGAGATGTAATTGGACTGAAGCGAATTGGATCCCGCCTTGCATCAACTGAATCGGAGACCGCGGTGAAAGCTTGCATGGATCTCGCCTTTTTTTTTCTCCTGTCATCTTTCGGATCTCAGGTCGGGATTTATTTTTGTGATGAAGCTGTGGACTATAGCTTGAAAAGTTGAAAAAAAAAATTTTAATATCCGTTTATTGATTGATGGAATGGTTAATTATTGATTTATGATCAGTTTTTATCTGATTTTATTTTCCACTAATAGATCTAATTTAATTGTTTATTAGATCTTTTAATTAGAAGTTCATTTTTGTGCTACTTTTAGACCAGCGGATTCCCGCGGGTTGATATAATAACTGAAAATGTGCAAGAAGATGTTCATTTAAAGAAATGAAAAAAGAACATTTATTTATTTTGTATGAAAATAATTATTTTCAGTAGAACAAAAACAATAGAATGTAAAAAAAATGTAATAAAATAGTAATTCTTTGTAAATAATAGTAATAATTACTATAATAATAATAAAAAGACAATAGAGGAATGAGTTGATAATTCACTTTGTTAGGTATTAGGTGTGAAGGATATTTATTATGCTTGAACCTTGTGATTTAAAGCTTCAGTTTTTCAATGTTTTTGTTAACATTTTGGGGCAAATATTTGGCATTCCTATTGTAAAGAGCTGGAGTTGTTGGTAACGTACAGGATTTTTCAGTTTTGGAGATAATTCTTCGCTATCTATGAAATTAGTTTAGCTTGCTTGTTAGTCTTATGCAATAGCTACTTCCAGAAGCTTCAAATATGAGCTTTTCTCAAAATCAACTATTGACTTAAATTGAAAAAACAAAAATCTACTATCTAATAGCAAAGAAAATATCTTCTATTTTTTTCCCCAAAAGTTGCCATTAGTAATAGCAATTGGTAGCATGCTTATAATGTTTAGGTCAATATTGGATTGGTTTCTTTTTGGTGCTTGCGACTCTGTGTTAGAATTTTCGGTGACGGTATGAGTTTGCTGATCTGGATTGCAGGTGACGTTGGCATGTCCCTTCATTCTTCCCATATGTTTGCTGCTATGATGCATATATGCTAGAATATGATGGGATTGCAATAGTTATGGCATCGCTTTTCCTTGTTGATGTGCTTTAGTTGTGTTCCTTGAATTTGGAAGATGTTTACAACTTTGATTACAAACTGAGAATGCGAAACAGATTTTTAATGGAATAAGTTGTCCAAATTTAAAACTTGAATCAAAGTTGAGAATTATTTTTCAGCCTGAAATAGTTGTTCAATTCCCATTTTATTTCATGCTAGTCCATAAAACAAATACAGCCTTAAGATTTTGCATTGGCATCCTTTAGAGTCAGCTTGTATAGGAAAGGTGACTGCAGGAACACCAATATGCACTTTTTTGCATATGATTGTGCATATATATGTATATGAACCTGTATATTGCTTTTATTGTTACTTGGTGGTTTTATAATCCTGGTTCATGTTATCTATGCTCTTTAAAGTCTTTAGTATAAAATTTTTTATGTTGTTGGTAACTGTGGTTAGAGCATAGTATGCTATGAATCCATATTCTCCTGTATAGTCATTCATGTTCTGTGCGCTCAAAAATGCACATGCGCTGCTCTTCTTGCAATGTTTATAAACCACTTCAGGCTTCATCAAATGCTCGTTCATCTAGTGCGAAAGGTAAACTGTTAAAATTAATTCTCCTCTATTGGTTTGTTGTTTCTCTTCTCCAGTTGATGTCTTGAATTATTAGTATAATATCTAATTTTTCAGTCATCTATATGTTCTCCCACCCCGTCTAAAGTGTTAAGAAAGAGTGCAGTATGGAAAAAAAAAAAATTCTCACTTTCACCGTAAATGTGTTAGATATGCGGCATTCTTTCTCATCTTTCTCTAATTTATTCTACAGCTCTATACTGCTAGTTACGGCCCGTGGCATTGTTGTTATATACTGTGTGGAGAAAAGAGGCATCTTCAATGTGTTTTATTAAAAGCAGTTAATTGTTTATCAAAACCACTAACAACAAGTTCAAACTGTTTTTGGCAAGATCGTGCTAAAGGGTAACAGCTTTAATGCCAATGAAATGCCTAATCTTTATGGTAATCATTTTTGTGCTGGATCCAGTAAGTTCAAAAGTAGTTTTCTCATTACCACAGGCGTATTCTTAGTAAATTAGATTCTTCAAGGACACACAGTTGAACCATTGTAATGCACTTTATGTGGCATCCCCTGTCTTAGCTTTTGTGACTAGTGGCCTTATATATTTTATTGGATTATTATCTCAATATCTGTTGTTGGATAAAGCAATTTTGCATTTTCTAGCATGGTCTACTGAGTGCAGGATGTGGATAGGTGTATTATTCTGTTATCTCGTAATTACAGCATGCATTGGAGAATGTAAAAAAACTAGATGGGAGGGGCAAAGATGCTTTTGGCATTACAAATTTTCTGATGGTGTCTTAGTTTGATGCTCTATTGCAAAAAGCTCTTGGGTTGAAACCATGGAATTGCCAAAGTGGTTGTTGTTACAAGTGGTCGGTGCCCTAAGGTTGTATGCTTAACAGAAAAGTTGAAGAAAAGTATTTAGCGGTGCTTCAGTTAACTTCCATGGTAGATGTCCATTGGAATGTGTATATAAACTATTGTTTATATTTTTAGGTGGATTTATCCTTTGGTAATGATTTTCCTGGAGCATGTATCCTTCTAAAAGGTTGGTTCACTTAGACGCTTGTATCCACATCATTGTATCCAATCAACCTTCCAAAGGCATTTTCATTGTTGGCTATGCTTTTTTTAAATACTTCTGTACTGTAATAAATCGGCTCCAAAAGAAGACAAGAGGGGATCCATTATGAGTTGTCTAGTAATTCTGCCCTTCTACTAACGGTGTATTACTTATTACTTTTACCTGTATGTTTGTGTGATCTGAGATTCTTGCAGTTTCATTAGGTAATGTATCCAAGTTTGTATTTCATATGCATGCAAGCACGCTTACTCATATATATATATATATATATATATATATATATATATATATTTGTTATACTATACACTCCCAATTTTTTTAGCCTTAAGATATTGTTCTATAACTCTTAAAACAGATAAATATGTGGGGAAATTCGTGCATCTCGTCATGGTTGCCCTTATGTACTTCATCCGGATAATGATGGTATATTACTTGTTTTTTGTTTCCGATAGCCTGGGCCTAGTGTCTCGAGGCTTGTGTGAATGCCTGTTTGCATCACAGGGAAATTGTGGAGGCTGTGTTTTAAGTTTTTTTTATCCCCTAACTCCTCTCTTTATCTGAAGTCTTTTGATTGACCATTGTGGTTGACTGACTCAGATTTAGAATCTGTGTACTTTATGTTTTGGGAATAAATCTATATTATTAATTTCATGGAATCGGTTCAAATTTTTAAAGGAATTCTAAAGAAAATTTAAATTGTGATAGTGAATTCATTTCATTTGAAATATATATATATATATATATATATATATATATATATATATATATATATATCATATTATTTTTTATTGTGTTGAATAATTATTTTGTTTTATTAATTTTAAAATTATGATATTATTTTTAAAATTTTAATATAATATAAATAATGTGTATTAAAATTATGCAATGCACGTATTCTAGTAATTGAATAAACCAATAAGATGCACTGACTGTTGAAGACACGTAGGCGATGGTTGAACACATGTTCCATGTGACAACAAATTATACTGTGGATCTTTGTTTGTATTGCAACATAAATTAGAGATTTATGATACGTATGAGAAGGAAGAAAAATATGTATTTTAGTGTGTACAATTTTTTATTTACTTTTATTTTATTTTTTAATAATTTTTGTGTGTTATATATTATAATTTTATATTTTGTATATAAATATATAAATATAATAAATAATTATATTATATTATTATAATTATATGATTTATATTATTATATTAAATATTAAATTATATTATATATTAATTATTCTTTTTTATATAAACTGTATATTAGTAAACTGTAGATTCATTCTCAATAAATTGTATATTCATTTTTTGTAAGTTATAAATTTATTTTTTGTTAATAGTAGGTTCATTTTTTATAAATTGTATATTCATTTGGTATAAACTATATATTCATTATCAGTAAATTATAAATTTATTTTGTGTAAATTGTGAGTTCATTTTTTGTAAATTGTAGTTTTATTTTTTATAAGCTATAGTTTCATTTTCTGTAAACTGTAAGTTGTAAATTATATATTCATTTTTTATAGTTAAATATTTGGATAATAAAATTAATAAACACTAAAGAATTTATAAACTAAATATAAAATATATTATAATTAATTCTAAATTATTGAATTTTTTATTTTTAATAGAAGATTTTAATATAATTAAAATTTTGTATTATTATATTATTTTTTATAATTTTTATTTTATACTTTAATATTATATGTAACATAAAATAAATATTCATTAGATTAAATAAATTATATATACCTAAATTGATTTTTGTAGAATAAAAATCTCATTTATTGGTAAAATAAGAAAATAAAATAAGAGACAAAATTTTAAAAAATGTACCAAAAGAGAGAAATATATGACAAAGAAAAGAAAGAGAGATTTTTTTTTTTGGATTGTTATATCATGGACCTTTGGTTCCCCTATTCATATTGTAATATAAATTAGGGGTTCATCACACGTGCAAAAAAATCATGCATTTTTTTTTGTTAATAACATGTGTTTACTTTTTTAGAGAATTATACATGTTTATTTTTTGTAAATTGTAAGTTTATTTTTGTATGAACTGCAGATTATTTTTTTGTAAACTGTGTATTCATTTGGTATAAATTGTAAGTTCATTTTTTGTAAATTATTGGTTCATTTTTTAAAAATTGTAAGTTCATTTTTTATAAATTGTAGGTTTATTTTTTTTAT
Organism: Omphalea diandra; assembly: GCA_949677035.1. Taxonomy (NCBI): domain Eukaryota; kingdom Viridiplantae; phylum Streptophyta; class Magnoliopsida; order Malpighiales; family Euphorbiaceae; genus Omphalea; species Omphalea diandra. The sequence goes on along the minus strand of CATIWR010128926.1, from coordinate 4,631 downwards.
AAATTATATGTTCATTTTTTATAAAATGTAAGTTCATTTTTTGTAAACTATAAGTTCATTTAGTATAAACTGTAGATTCATTATTAGTAAATTATAAGTCCATTTTTTGTAAACTGTAAATTTATTATCAGTAAACTTTAGGTTTTTTTGTATAAATTATAGATTTATTAGTAAACTATAGATTAATTTTTGGTAAACTGTAAATTTATTTTTTATAGTTAAATATTTAATATTTTTAATTTCTTTTATAATATTAAAATTGATAAACTTACAGTTTATATCAATTTTTTTAAGAAAAAATAAGTTTTTTTTCTAAATATATTTAATAATAATAATAATGTCAATGTAATTAAAAATAAAAATAATGTATAAAAGCATATATATATATATATATATATATATATATATATATATATATCTAATAAAAAAGGAGTATGTTAAAAAAATAAATAAAATAGTAATAATTAGAATAAAAAAAAGTTTGTTAAAAGAAAAGAATTAAGTAGTTTTTACAAAAAAAATTTGTCGCCACATTTATTTTGGATTTTTAGACAACAAAATGCTATAGATAAATATTCATAATATAATTTACTTTTTATTATAATAATGTGATAAATTCATGATCTATATTGTTACACGAACAATAATATATAATGTAACAATCCGCCTATGATAAAATCCATTCCTCAATGGTGAGGCTTCGGATTCACGCCCACAGCGCATTTGGCCCAGTGTTTCCCTCCTTAAACACGTTGCACACGGCAATCCATTCCTTGTAGAAGATGCTCGTCGCTGAATAAAAAAAACATTTTGAAAAAAAATATAAATAATATTTTAAAAATTAGATAAAAAAATTGTGTTAAAGTAATAACATAATTTTAAAATTTTTTAAAAATATTTAAATTTTAAGAAAAAAATATTTTAAAAAATATTAAAATTCTTTTACAAAATAAATAGTTTTAATAAACTAAGCTATGCATTTATAAAAAAAAACTATATGCATTAAAATAAAAAAAAAAAAGCTAAAGTACGTACCTTTTCTTAATAATACTAGAGCCACTTTAAATTTAGCAGAGTGTGACTAAAAATTTTGTTTGATTTAATTTTTTAGTTAATTAATTTTTATCTCTAATAAAATCTGTTGATTTTAAATTTTATTATTTCAATTAATTGTTCAGCCTAAAAGCATTGATAATGAGTTTTAATCTAATTATAAACTTTTTTAAGTAAATGAATTTTATAGATTTATATTTTTTTAATATTTTTTATGGAGTTATAATAGTTATGGATGACTTTTAAAAACTTTATTTTTAAAGTCTACAAAAGCCTTGAGAAACATTGAGAAAATGTAAAAAATAATTTTTTATATATTTTATCATGAAAAGTCATCAAAAGTCTATAAAACTCTATTAATTTTAAAAGTCAATGACTTTTTTTGAATATCTGTAAACTTTTATGGACTTTATAAAAGTTTTCATTGAATACGCACAGGTTTTTATAGATTTTGTAAAATTTTTTATTGAATATCCCCTGATTTTTATAGATTTTTTTTAAAGTCTTTAAAAGTTTTTATTGAATACTTTTTTACTTTTGAAGGATTTTTAAAAAATCATTTATTGAATATCCCTGAATTTTTAAAGTTCATTAAAATTTTTAATTCTCTTGATCTAATACACCCTACTTATAAAATTTTTTAAGTGAATAACTTTATAGAGTATATAGATTTTTTTAATGATTTTTATGGAGTTTATAATAGTTATAAATTACTTTCAAATACTTTATTTTCAAAGTTTACAAAAGTCTTGAAAAATTTTGAGATAATGTGAAAGATAATTTTTTATATGTGTTATCCTAAAAAGTTATCAAAAGTCTAAAAAAGTCTATTCATTTCAAAACTCAATGACTTTTTTGAATACCTTTAAATTTTTATGAACTTTATAAAAGTTTTAATTGAAAATATTTAGATTTTATAGACTTTGTAAAACTCTTTAAAAAATTTTGTTGAATAGTCCCTGATTTTTATAGATTTTTTAAATTTTTTAAAAGTTTCTATTAAATATCTTTTGAATTTTAAAGAGTTTTCACAAGTTATTATTGAATATCTTTGAATTTTTAAAATCCATTAAAATATTTAATTCTCCTAATCTAATACACCATAATAAGGGGAATGTATTCAATTAATACTTTAATTGATTTTTTGAAGTGAGTAATTTTTATAAAGTTTATAGATTTTTTTAATAATTTTTATGAAGTTTATAATAGTTATGACTGACTTTCAAATACTTTATTTTCAAAATTTAGAAAAGTTTTAACAAATTTTGAGAGAATTTGAATGTGATTTTTTATAAAATTTATCTTAAAAATAATCAAAAGTCTATAAAAGTCTATTAATTTTAAAAATTAATAAATTTTTAAATATTGATAAACTTTTATAAATTTTATAAAGTTTTAATTGAATATACTCAAATTTTTGTAGACTTTGTACGATTATTTAAAAGTTTTTGTTGAATACTTTCTAATTTTTATGGACTTTTAACAGTTCTTACTGAATATTTTTTGAATTTTAAAAAATCTCTAAAAATTATTATTGAATACCTCTGAATTTTTAAAGTTTAATAAAAATTTTAATTATCCTAATCCAATACACCATATTAAAAATATTAATTAAATATATTTCTTAAAATATTAATTGAATACATCCGTTAAATATTTTAATCCTCTTTGAGACTGTGTTGGAGTAATGCTATAAGCACTTCTTTATACATATAAATAAGTCATATGCCTATCTACTTAAAAACTAAAATTGACAATTGGTAGATCAAATTCTTTTATTCAATTGCATTTCAAAATTATAATTTTGCTTAATACTCTATTCCGTTTTTTAATTTTAAAAAATATGTTATTAAATCCTTGAGTTTTGCCATCATTAAAGTCAGAATTATTCTGTTAATTTCGCGATGAAATGTCAAAATTACATCTGAGCTTTCATATCTTACCTTTTTTCCTGTAAAACAACCGAGCTCACCTACATGACACCTATTTCCATGCTTGCCTCCGCTGCCATTTCCTCCCGTATCACTGAGTCCACCTTCTGCGTCTTCTTCCGCCATGGATGCGTGCTATCAGCCACAAAATCGGCAGTGGCCAACAAACTCGAGACACGATATATAAGTATGGTACCATACTCTCGTTCCCTGCTCCTCTTACCAGCACAAATGCGACTGGGATAGACAGACAGTAGAATAACAATATAATGGAAAAACCGAAGCTCAAAGAGGAAAAATATAGGAAAAGCAACTAAAGCTACGATTGAGAAGAGAAGAGGTCCTACCAATATTTCAGGGCTGCAATTAAGAGGCTTTTTATGTAATTATAGAATTTTTGTTGCCATTTCTTTTTTTTTTTTAAGTTTTTGATCTTTAGATCGATTTCCGATGATTTTTATTATTTTGATTTGAGTCTTTTATTGCATTGAGAATTTAATTGGGTTTGGTTTAAAATGTGAATTATGTTGGGTATTTTTTTATCTCCAAACTTATATATAGATTGATTTACCGCATTGGATTTGGTCATTTAATTTGCATCAATGACATAAAGTTCTAAAATTTCATTGATTTGTCACTGCATTTGATAGTGTGTATGAACATCTATTTCTTCATTTTGTAGGAAGAACACAATAAAAAAAAAAAAAAAAAAAGACGAAAATCTAGAAAAGTAATTGATGAAATTATTTCCTATGTTTGGCCTCTGTAGCTTGTAATCGCCAAATATTACTCCTTCCATGTTTGTTGATTTCTCTTGTGTTAGTGATATGGAATAATTATTTTTATAAAATAATTATTTTTATTTTTATATTTTAATTAACTTTATACGTAATACAAATTTGTATAATGATAAATATAAGATTAATATTAGAAAAAAAGATTCTAACATCAGTTTTTATATTTCGAACATTAAAAAAAAAAAACTAGCTTTCAACTTTTAATTATATTTTTTAAACACTGAATATTGATATTTTTCAAACACTTTTTTAAGCGTTTGAATATTCAATCACTGAATGTCAATAAGTGAACACTAAACCAAACAGATATTTAGTTTAATAGTGTCAAAATAAAAAGAATTAATTGTGCATTTTGAAAATCAAAAGATGTAGTAGTATATTTTGACAAAATTTAAAGAATTTTTAGTATTTTATCCTTTAATACGTTTTGTTTAAATTAGTTTTAGTATAAAATTACAAATTTGTTATGTTTTCCTCCTTCATACTTTTATTTTGCATAGTATTGGATAAATGTCTACAAGTTTTGTGTTTTTTTTTTTTTTTTTTTTGAATTAATATAATAAAATAATTTATTATAAAAAAAAAAAATAAAAAAAAATTTTATTTTATTTACAAATTAATTATTTTTTCTATCAAATAGTAGGTTTTAGGATTTTGATTGAGTTTATATATGAGATTTAATTTTTATATTTTTGCTTTTTGTTAGTTTTTTTTTTTTTTTTTTTTTTTGCATTAGATTTGGAAAATTTAAATTTTATTGAGTTTCAAAAAAAAATCCGATTTGGTGATAATGTTTTTAGTAATGGGGATAAAAGGTTAGTTGGTTTTTAATTTTGTTTGGTTGTATTTA
>CATIWR010128889.1:0-25522 GCA_949677035.1 Omphalea diandra | reverse complement strand
TGTTTTAATTCTTTAAACTTAGATTAAGAAATCAAGTTATTGAATAAATTTAGCACAATTGAAAGGATTTGCATGTACCCTTAGAGATAGGATAACATAAATCTTTCAGATTAGGGTCAAACCTAATAGTGAAATTCAAAGAACTATAATGCAATTTTAGGGGTTTTAGTTAGGAAGAGATTCTAATTAATTAACCTAGAATTAGATGTTAATGATCTTGAGAAAGACTTTAACATACTACAGGAATTTCCACGGTTCCATAAAAATTGAATTAGATTGTATTGTCGGAAAATCAATTTCTTAATAAGTCTTAGGGGGATTCAATACTTGAGTGCTATTTGTCATACTGATCACCTTTTTCCACTTTTTAGTTCAAATTTTCATTATTTTAGTTTGTTGAATTATTTTATTTTATTAGTTAATTAATTCACTTAAAATTACTGGTTAAATAATATAAAAGGGCTAATATTAGTACTTTTAGTCATTGAGAGATCGACACTCGATACTCTTACGCTATATTATACTCGATAGGTGCACTTTCCTATTCGATCTATAGGTGTTAGCCTCGGACTCGTAAAATATTAGGAACACTTTATATCTATTAATTTGGCCATTTTTTTCTTTCGTAATTTTTTTCCTTTTTCTTTCCATCCTATTTTACCCTTCTTGTTTTAGTTTTATTGTCGTTTCTAGTCTTTTAAGAGGCTTTAGCAGTATATGACTTGAAGCAACACAGTTGAGCTAGAACTTGAAGATCTTGAAATAGAGAGAACTTTCTATCAAAATTTAAGAAAAAAACGTCAAGAAAAGATTGAACATAATCAAGAGATAGTAATCATGGCAGATCGCCAAATGACTATGTTCGACTATGCCAAACCCACTATGATGGATGCTGGAACAAGCATAGTGAGACTTGCTGTTGCAGCCAATAATTTTGAAATCAAGCTAAATATCATTCAAATGGTGCAACAGTCAGTATAGTTTGATGGTTTGCAAGATGAGGATCCAAATTCCCATCTAGTTGATTTCTTGGAAATATGCGACAGTTTCAAGATCAATGGAGCTACGGATGATGCCATTCGTTTAAGTTTATTCCCATTCTCATTAAGGGGAAAGGCCAAATAGTGGTGTAACTCACTTCCTAAGGGTTCTATTACTACATGGAGCTAGATGACAGAGAAGTTCTTATTGAAGTGTTTTCCACCTATAAAGTCAGCAAGATTAAGGAATGATATCTCATCGTTCATCCAATCGGATTCTGAGTCACTTTATGGGTTGTGGGAACGCTTTAAGGATTTGTTGAAAAAGTGCCCATAACATGGGTTGGATACTTGGGTTCAGATTCAGACATTCAATTATGGATTGAATTACATGACTCGTCAAATGATAAATGCAGCGGCAGAAGGTTCTCTCAACAATAAGACACTAGATGGTGCTCAAGCATTGATTGAGGAGATAACAATGAACGAATATTAGTGGCAAACAAATTCAAGGAGTAACAAACCTGTTGGTATGTATAATCTTGATTCAGTTACTACTTTGGCAAGTCAAGTTAAAGCTTGAATAGGAAGATTGATGGATTGGTTTTAGCACCACAAATGGGTCAAGTGTTGCAATGTGACTCATGTGGAATGGGACATAAAAGCCAAGATTGCCATAATATGCTTGGAATACAACAAGAATGAGTGGACTATATGGGGAACATTCCAAGATCACAAAATAACCCCTGTAGTAATACCTATAATCCAGGATGAAGAAACCACCCAAATTTCTCATGGGGGAACCAAGGGCAACAAAGGAATAATCCTCCACCAGGTTATCAACAAAGCAACAACCACCCCAAGAGAAGAAATCAAATTTAGAAGAGCTAATAATGTTGAAAAATCAAGGAGCTTCCATTCATAATTTAGAGAATCAAATTGGACAACTTGTTAAAATGATTTCAAAAAGGCCACAAGGTAGTTTGCCTAGTAATATAAAGATGAATCCTAAGGAACACGTGAATGTGATCACCCTTAGGACGAAAAAGAATTACAAGTTGGACTTAAGGCTCAGGTCAGCGAGAAAAGTGTAGCAGAGACCTGAGACCAAGGTGATGCACATCCTAAACCGATTAAGGAATTCAAACCTACCATTCCATATCCTACGAGACTTAAGAAAGATCACTTAGATGAACATTATGGTAAGTTTATGAAACGCTTTAAGCAACTCCACATTAACTTATCATTTGTTAAAACTCTTTTGCAGATGCCCAAGTATGCAAAATTTCTGAAAGAATTCCTAACCAATAAAAAGAGACTTAAGGAGTTATCTACAATAATCTTTAGTGAGGAATGTTCAACCATCTTGCAAAATAAGCTACCTCGAAAGCTTAAGGATCCAAGGAGTTTTACTATCCCCTGTCTTATTGGTGATTTGATAATTGATAGGGCTTTAGCTAATCTAGGAGCAAGCATAAACCTAATGCCTTATAAATTATTTGCTAAGTTAGGATTAGGGGAGCCTAAACCAACTAAAATGAGTATTCAATTAGCTGATATATCAATTAAATACCCTAGAGGTATCATTAAGGATGTGTTGGTAAAGGTAGACAATTCATCTTTCCCGCTGATTTTGTCATACTTGATATAGATGTCGATGTTAAGGTTCCATTAATTTTGTCTCGACCATTTTTGGCTACAGGCAGAGCTTTAATTGATGTTAGTGTGGGTAAATTAGCTTTAAGGGTTAGAGATGAAGAAGTGACCTTTAAAATTTCTGATGCTTTTAAACACTCACTTAATCAAGATGACACTTATTATTTCATTGATACTATGGATTGTACTATTTCTGATTATATGCAGACAATTATCTTTCAAGATCCTTTAGAGCATTGTATTGCTCAAGGTAAAGAGACAAGCAAAGAGAAAGGTGTGAGAAGTGAGTAAATAGCTTATTTAGAGGCTAATGAACCAATAATAAGGGAGAAAGCTTTTGAGGAGATTGATAGGAGTGAGGAACACAAATTAAAACTATCCATTGAAGACCCACCTACGTTAGAGTTGAAGAAATTGCCTGCGCATTTGGAGTTTGCATTTTTAGGAAAAGAGTCAAAGCTCCCAGTGATTATAGAATCTGATATGAAAGAGGAGCAAAAGGAGAAACTTTTAACTATACTTAAAGAACATAACAGGGCAATTACTTGGAAGATTTCAGACATAAGAGAAATTAGTTCCTCTTTCTGCACACACAAGATTCTTATAGAAGATGACTTCAAACTAGTTGTGCAGCCACAAAGAAGACTAAATCCTAACATGAAAGAAGTTGTAAAAGCTGAGGTAGTACCAAATAAAGGAGGAGTGATGATTGTTCCAAACGAGAAGAATGAGTTGATTCCCACAAAAACCATCACTGAGTGGAGAGTATGCATTAACTACTGAAAGTTGAATGATGCCACAAAGAAAGATCACTTCCCTTTACCTTTCATAGATTAAATGCTAGAGTACTATCAGGGCATATGTACTATTGTTTCCTAAATGGTCTATCTGGTTACTTTCAAATTCCTATTGCTTTGGAGGACCAAGAAAAGATGACATTTACTTGTCCCTATGACATATTTGCTTATCGTCGAATGCCTTTTGGATCGTGTAATGCACCCGCTACTTTTCAGTGGTACATGATGAAAATTTTTGATGAACTTGTGGAAAATATTATGGAAGTATTCATGGATGATTTCTCTATGTTTGGTGACTCTTTTGATTTATGCCTTCATAATTTAGAAAGAGTGCTTAAATGTTATGAGGAGATCAATTTGGTGTTAAATTAGGAAAAGTGTCATTTTATGGTGCAAAAGGGTATAGTTTTAGGGCATAAAATCTCGTGTTGGTGGATTGAGGTAGATAGAGCAAAAATTGAGACTATTTCTAAGTTGCCACCCCCGACTTCAATTAAGGCAATTAGGAGTTTTTTAGAGCATGCTGGGTTTTATAGGTGGTTCATTAAGGACTTTTCTAAGATAGCTAGGCCTTTAACTAAGTTGCTTGAAAAAGATGTGTAATTTGTTTTTACTCAAGAATGTTTAGAAGTATTTAACATTCTTAAGAACAAAATGACCAATGCCCCAATCATGATAGCACTGAATTGGACTATTCCTTTTGAACTAATGTGTGATGTAAGTGACTTTGCAGTAGGCGCTGTTCTCGGACAACGAAAAAGCAATCATTTTCAGCCCATCTACTATGCTAGCAAGACTCTCACGGACACCTAAGAGAATTACACAACTACAAAGAAAGAGTTACTAGCTATGGTTTTTGCGTTTGATAAATTTAGATTTTATTTGATATTATTCAAAGTTGTTATTTATATAGACCACTCTACTTTGCGTTATTTGCTCACTAATTCAGATGCAAAACCTAGATTAGTTCGATGGATTTGACTATTGCAGGAATTTGATCTTGAGATCTGTGATAAGAAGGGTGCTGAAAGCTTAGCAGTTGACCATCTATCTCGTTTAGAAAATCTTAATTTAGCAAAGCACGGCGAAGCTGAGATCAATGATCAATTTCCTGAGGAGCATCTTTACAACATTAAAGAAGTAAGTGATTTAGATGTTTCATGGTTTGTTGACATAGCAAATTTTTTGGCAGGTGAAGTTCTACTAAAAGGAATTTCTCATCATCAAAAGAAAAAGTTTTTTTCAGATTTGAAGAACTACTTTTGGGAGGACCCCTACTTGTTCAAAATTTGTGCGAATCAAATTGTAATGAGATGTGTCCCAACTTCAGAAGGATGGGAAATCTTAGAGCATTGCCATGCTGGACCCACTGAAGGGCATTACAGTGCAAATAAGATGACCTAAAAAGTCTATAAATTAGGTTTTTATTGGCCGACTATCTATAAGGATGCCTAAAGCTATGTAGAGCAATGTGATAATTGCCAATGATCAAGTAATATCTCTTGTCATAATGAAATGCTATATTCTAGTATGTGAAATATTCAATATTTGGGGTATTAACTTCATGGGCCCCTTCCCGACTTCATTTGGAAATAAATACATCCTAGTTGCTATAGATTATGTTTCTAAGTGGGTCGAAGCATAAGCTTTACCCATAAACGATGTTAGGGTTGTAGTTAAGTTCCTTAAGAAACTATTCTAGCATTTTGGTGCAGCTCGAGTAATAATAAGTAATAGGGGTACTTATTTTTGTAATGTGCAATTAAAAAAAGTGCTTCAAAAGTATGGGATTATACATAGAGTTGCAACCCCGCATCACCTTCAAACGAGCGATCAACTTGAGGTAGCTAATAGGGATCTCAAACGAATTCTTGAAAAGACGGTTGCACAATTTAGGAAAGATTCGTCCCTTAAGTTAGATGACTCTCTTTGGGCTTATAGAACAGCTTATAGAACACCTATTAGCACTACGTCGTATAGGTTAGTTTATGGAAAAACATGTCATCTGCCTGTAGAGCTTGAGTATAAAACTTATTAGGCTATAAAACTTCTAGATTTTAATCTTGACCTTGCAGATGAGAAGCAAAAACATCAAGTGAATGAACTCAAGGAATGACAATTAATGGCATATGAGAACTCCAAATTGTATAAGGAGAGGGCCAAAAAGTATCACGACAAGAGAATTCGTCAATCCAAGCAGTTCAATGAAGGAGATCAAATACTTCTTTATAAATCTCGCCTCAAATTATTCCCGAAAAAACTCAAATCTAGATGGTCCAGACTGTTCACCGTCAAACAAATTTTCCTTACGGCACAGTCGAAGTAGCTTATCCTGGAAAAGGTATGTTTAAAGTGAATGATCACCGTTTCAAGCTCTATCTTGGAGGTGAATTCAATGAAAAAATAATTTATGAGAAGTTAGACCTTCTTAATTTTGAGTAAAATTGCATAAAAAAAAACCAGAATTTGTGTGGTTGCTATCGCACACATGTGCATGCTACTGCACAGAGAATTCTAAAAAATCTATTTGTGGTAGTGCTTGTGCAGTCCAAGTCGCACATATGTATGGCTTGGACTGCACATGGGTTCTTTTGTCCTGTACTTATGCAGCAACCAACGCACACATATGCGTTGGTGTGCACACAGGATTTTTTTAAAAAAATTTCAACAGGTTGTGATGCGCACATCATGTGCACATATCCAGTGCTTGTGTAGTCCATGCCGCACACAGGTGCATTGGATCGAATATGGCTAAAAAAAAAGAAGATAAGGCAGATTGTGTGCGATTTAGCTGCAACCATGTGCATATCACTGCACAAGGCTGCTGCTATATATATTCTTAAAAAAAAAAAAAAATTAAACCATCCTAACTCACTCCTTCCTGCACCCACATCACCCCATCCCGCCTTCCTTGCTGCAACCCTGCCTCACCCCTCTCGCCTTCCCTGCCACATCCTTCTTCCTCCCTTCCCGAGCCAACACCATCCTAACTCACTCCTTCCCAACCCACATCTTCCCACCAACCAACCAACCCCTTTTTCTAATTTGTCACAAGTACCCACTTCAATTTTTAGGAGTTTTTTTTTTTGGATATATTCTTCCTCTTTATTCTTTGTTCCTTATTAATAAATTTTAATTTTGTCTTAGGACCTACGCTTGTGCTTTTATTATTCCTAGTACTTCATTGCGGGTGCTTCTACACTCTATTTGGGTATTATCTTACTAGACTTATTTTTCTGATAGTGTTATTCCTTTTGGTTATGTTGTGTGTATTGGTTTTCATTATGAGCTGTTTGCCCCATCATTCTATCATCACATCTCATGTCTTAGTGTCAACCTTCAAAACACCCTACCCAACTCACTACCAATTTCGATGACACACTATTTACTTCCGTGGTCAATTCGACTTGGTTCGATAAGCATATTATGCATAAATTCATTAATGAACATTCTATTACTTCAGATGTTGATACGTCACTCTGCATTCGAGCTGTATTTCATATGCTAGGATGGGAATGACTCTTGGATTTTCAAGGTCAATATTGCCCTCAAATAGTCCATGAATTTCATGTTAACATTGAAAACAAAATGGCCAAGAATTGTTTAAAGATCCATTCTTTTGTTCGTGGTCAGAGAATAGTGCTCACTTGCGCTTCTCTCGCATCTTTTTTAGGAGTTTCCAATGTCGACCCTCTACTTGTTTTAGGTCCCAATAGAATCATCGATCAACATCGCATCCTAAATGATATAACTTCTAATTTGTCTAGAGCCACTTCTCAATTAGGCTTAGTTACGTGCTACCAACGGGACCGTTCACAGTACTTAGCCAAGCACTTGGATGCCCGCTCAAGAGTCATAATTACATTGCTGGATTCTAATGCCTTTCCCAAGGCTAGTGCTCTAAATGAAGTGCGCCTTAGTGATATTTACCTTGCACATAAAATGATCCATGGTTTAAGTGATATCGAAGGTATCCCTTTAGCTCCCATTTTAATTACTTGCAGTCGTGATGTTGTTCGTCTCTCGCGGTCGAACAAAAATATTGTTTTCCCTATGCTCTTAACCAATCTTTTTGCACATTTAGGGGTTGATTTTGTAGGTGCACGCATGGTTCCTATGGAATCACCAATATCTGCTGATACACTCTACCATTTGAGCTTCTTTTTTGCTAACAATCACACTCGAATGTCCACTATCCCAAATCACTCTCTGAGGATGATGCTTTTGCTGATGTAGGGAAAGCAGGACCATCACATAAACCTCCACCAATAGTTGGTGAATCTTCCTAACGTCTACTGTCCCACCGACTTCACAACATTTGCATATTGCATGAATGCCAAAATCGTTTGGAAGATGGGCAACATCAATTGTCTCAACAATTGGTTCAACATGGCGAGTTCCTTATTCAAATTCGGGATTCTGTGTAATGTCTTCTGTCGCGGTCTCCTCCACCTGGCCCTTGAGATTCCAGGGAAGTTTCCTAATTCCGTTGTTCTTTGTTCTTTTTGTTTTTATGTGTTATTTATTTGTTTTGTCGAATGCTTCTCCTTCGCATTGCTGACAATGTGTCTTAAGTGTGGGGGAGGGTTTATATTATTTGATAATTTTTTTTATTTTTATTTGTTCCTATTTCATTTTTATTTTACTTTCTTCATTTATATATATTTAAGAAAAATTGATGTTTTATTTACTTTATTGTGTGAATGACTCATTATTAGCTTCGTAATTCCCTTATTTTCATCTTAACATGGTAAAAAAAATCTAGTTATGCCTTAGATTCACTTTCTTAAATGGAAAACCTTATTTTCTACCATAGATATTTAATTATCGCTATCTTTAAAGAAAATTTCAAGGTTTGGAAGTTTACAAATTCTAAAAAAATTAAAATTCATTTTTTACACTATAAAGAAAAGTTTGAGCCTCTTTTCCTTGTAATGTGCATAATTTCGTAAATTCTTTGTTGAGTGGGTCCTTAAATAGTGCTAGAGTCTTTAGAACTTGATTTGTTATTATTTTGAGACCACATTATCGAATACAAGCATAAAAATGATTAAGGCAATTTAAGATTAGCCATTTGTTCCTTTTTCTTTCTTTATCCACCCTTTTATCCATTTAGTGAGCCCTTTGAGCTTATAAGAACCCTATTTTTTTTTTTATAATCCCATGTTTAGCTAGCCAATGAAACCTAGTCCCTTAAAATATTACATTAATCATGTTTGCTTTAGAATGAGATTTGGTTTCTACAATTACAAAAGGTTGTTTCATGAAATTAATGAGAAGTCTTAAGTGTGGGGTTGAGTGTTTTATTCTTTGGGGTGGAAAAGAGAGAATATTATTTGATTAATTACTTGATTTTTGAATTGTTACCTTGTGTGAATTTATAGCAACTCTTCTTTCTTCCTCTTAAAAAAAAAATAAAATAAAGAAAAAAGTTCAAAAAAATAAAAATAAAAATAAAAATAAAAATAAAAATAAAAATAAAAATAAAAAAAGAGGAAGAAGAAGACGTATTTCTTTATCAAGATAGTTCAATTCTATTTTGCAAAAGATATCTAGTAAGGGTATAGAATTTCTATTATTTTTAAGGTTCATGAGAGTAGGATTATGTTTTGGCATGAGATTTGCTCTTTATTAAGAGATCATGTGAGTTTCATTTAAGAGAATATTTAGCAAGCATGATCATTTATTTTATAGTCCACTAGCCTAAAAACACCTACCCTTTACCAAGGCCCCATTACAACCAAAAGAAAGACCTTTTGATTTGTGCTTGTATTTGAATTAAAGCGGTGGTGAGGTGATTTATTTTCAAGCTTATGGTTGACTTTTGGGCAATTTGTTGGACGATGAAAACATAAATAACCTTTAAACACTTGAAATGAAGGGTACGTTGTGCGAAACTTGATAAATAAATTTATTTTTTTTGGGATTTGTGAATGGATAATCTTTGATGCATTTGATTTAGGGATAGTTATGATTAAATAAGTATGCTAGAACACAAATTTTTGCAAGTTTGAGAATTAATGAATTTTTCACATAGCTCGATTAATTCAATTTGTTATGATGACGATGAGGGGATAAAATGTATTTATGAGTCAATTGTGTTAGTTTTTATGTGTTTTGTGCTTAGTATTTTTCTAGTTTAGTTTTGAGTCTTTTGTTCGTGTTTTTTTCCATTAGCTTAGTATTTTTGCTTAGGGACAAGCAAAATGCTAAGTGCAAGAGAATTTGATAGTTTTTTGTTTTTAGTTTTTTTAGGGCTAGTTTTTCTGTTAATTAAGTCTAATTTAAAAAAATACTAGATAATGTCTCACTTTTGGTTTGTTTATAGGAAATCCTGGAAATTGGAGCTTATTGATGAATTTTGAGAGTTTTCTAGGTGAAATTGTGCAGTTTCAGAAGTTCGTGGACCAAATAAAAATCCAACTATTCAGGGACCAATTTTGATATTTTTCAGACAGAGTTTAAGTCTAATTTCCATTTAGATTAGGAAGACTTGAGAAGTCCATTCAATTGTGGGAATTTCACCAGCTCCTATTCACAAGAGAGGAAGTTTGGTCTGTTACAATTCCTAATTAGTGGAGGATACTATTTTTCCTATTTTAAAGGGGAATAGGAGACTATAAATAGGGGAGGAAGTCTTTGTAAAGGAGAGGATTATGATTATTATTTTTTTAGAGAGTTTTTGCCTAGTTTTATTTCTGGAGAAGATGTCATCCATAAGAGAAGGATTATTGGTCAACTATCAAGTTTGAAGAGAATTGAAGAACACAAAGGTTTTATCATGAACACTTTTCTATTTTATTTTCTCTTTTATTTTGATGTTGGTTAGTAATTCAATTATGAACTTAATTAGGTACTTAGGTACGATGAACCCTAAGATGAGTTTTGAATTGTGATTTTTTAGATAATATAATCTTTTCATTATTTTATGGAATTCAATTGTGTTTACTCTTTATATCCTTGAATTGATATATCCAGAATATTAATTCTTGTTTTAATTCTTTAAACTTAGATTGAGAAATCAAGTTATTGAATAGATTTAGCACAATTGAAAGGAGTTGCATGTACCCCTAAAGATAGGATAACATAAATCTTTCGGATTAGGGTTAAACCTAATAGTGAAATTCAAGGAACTATAATGCAATTTTAGGGGTTTAAATTAGGAAGAGATTCCAACTAATCAACCTAGAATTAGATGTTAATGATCTTGAGAAAGACTTTAACATACTAAAGAAATTTTCGCAGTTCCATAAAAATTGAATTAGATTGTATTATCGGAAAATCAATTTCTAAATAAGTCTTAAGGGGATTCAATACTAGAGTGCTATTTGTCATATTGATCACCTTTTTCCACTCTTTAGTTCATATTTTCATTATTTTAGTTTGTTGAATTATTTTATTTTATTAGTTAAATAATTCACTTAAAATTGTCGATTAAATAGTAGAAAAAGAGCTAATACTAGTACTTTTAGTCATTGAGAGATCGACACTCGATACTCCTACAGTATACTATACTCGATAGGTGCACTTGCCTATTCGATCTATGGGTGTTAGCCTCAGACTCGTATCAATATGTTTAGAGCAAGGACTAATTTACATCTCAAAAGTAAGAGTAGGATGTTCCTAAATGGATAGCTAAGAAAAAAAGGCCAAGCATGTAAGTGTTTGAAGAAGGTAGGAATGACCCTATTTTGGTAGCGAATGACCCTATTAAAGTGGTCGATGGCTGCACCTTCTTGTTTCAGAAGTGGAGACTTGCACTTTCCAAAGTCTCCTCTTCACAAGTATTTACTTGCTAATGGCCGCATGTATATGGATTGTACCAGTAATAATAGTGCACAATATGTGCAGATATTGTCCTATATTGACGAGCGTGAATAAGTACAAAAATATGATGATTCTATTTTTATCTAAAAAATAATTAATTGAGATCTTAACTAACAATTACAATTGTAATGAAAATAAATAAACCTAATTAACTATGGCAAAAAAAAAAAAAAAAAAAGAGAAAGAAAACCTTATAGTAATAAACCTAGGACACTTGATCTCACCAATAGAAATTCATGAAATCTTTACTCTATTAATGACATGTTGGATTATGTATTGCAATTGTCGATTATCTCTATGGTGTTTAAGTCCTTTCTCTCGAGTAGTCACTTAACTTTGCAATTCTATTTCATAAAATCATTTTTCAATATGCACTAGAAATAAAATCACTCATTTAAATCTAACAATCTTTTAATGATATAGCAATAGGTAATTAGTGACCAATTAATTACATATATTAAGTTCAAAAATATTCACTTACAAAAGAATAAAATCCCAACATTGTCATTAAAATTATCAATTCTTTCAATATTTTCCATGGCTACATCAAGATCATAGATAAAATATCTAACCTAACACACTAACAAAACAAGACAAATTCAATTGTAAAAGCATCATCATGAACAAGGAAATAAGAAACAAAGAGAAGGAAATTGAATTCTCAAACTAGCTTAATGGTTGATAGATCTCTTCTTCTTTTTTTTTCATTTTTCAAATGATCTCTTGAACACTTGAATAAGATCTTGAATTGAAATCTTATTTCACTTGTTTTCTTCTCTTAAAATTGTCTCTTTCAATTGCTCAAAAGGTCCATTTTTAGTCTCTAAGAAAATGTTATAATCAAACACTTATCATTACACCAAAAGTTGTTGGCCTAATGTACTAAAAGGCGGAGGGGTTGAATTGGTGGGAGATTGAAGATTTAAAAGAAGGTTAAGGTGTTTAGAAAGTTAAGAAGGAGAAGAAAAAAATAAACACAAGATGTTTATAGTAGTTCGAGTATTAACAAACCCTACGTCCACTCCCCAATTCTTCATAATTGGGTATTCCACTTCAACTAAACTGGTGTTTTCAAGATCACACCTAACTTATACAATTTGTGTTTTATGGCTCACACACAACCCTTACAACTTATGTTTTTAGGATCACACAAAATCTCTCTCAAGTGTTTTAGATATGCTCGCACTTCAATCTCTTACAAGAGTTTTGGAAGCTAGGCTAACTCTTAACCCACTTACAAAGGTTTTTAATGTTAACACCAAATAATCAATAACACATAAAGAAGAGTAAGAAGAATGAGTAGCAAATTGGCAAGAGTTTGGTTATAATAAATGAAATTATCTTACATTTACATCTATTTGATGGTGTATTTATAGGAAATAATCATCAAAGAGACGTTACTCAAAAACTGTCCCAAAATCTCTAAGTTGTGCTAGGAAAATTTCGCATTAAATACTTGTAAGGAGAAAGTCATGGTTGTGATTGACATTTCGTAGTTGCGATTTTTCAATTTATACTGAGGAGTCGAAAATCACGATAGAGAACCCCGTTTTGTGTCTAACGGCTAGTCCACGTGTCCTTCACCTATTATTTTTTTAAGAAATATAGTCGTTGTGTTTAACCAACCATTCAAAAGTTGCGGTTGCAATTAAACTTTCTCTTGGGCATGACTGAGATCACAAATTCCTCTGTTTGGTGAGGAGACAACAATTTCTTGAGTCACAATTGCTCTATATGCTTCACCCTCAGGATTTTTGGTATTCCAACGATTGCCTCGGACACTTGGCATGCTATGGTTGAAGCTTGGGTTCCCTCGCTATTATGAAATTCACGTTCGCATCATAGGATGCGAATGCCTTTATGAATTCGTATGTGAATCAAGCAAGCTTTCTTCGGTTCAATTACGATTGTGAATTCATCTATGAATTCTTTTAGCCTAGCTCCATCCATCCTTATTGCAAGGTTGTGGTTGTGATTTAGGGAATACTAACCACAAATTTGGATGTTCGTCTCAAAGTTAGAGATTTTAACTTCTATCTAAGTCCCAATGAAAAAATATCTTATAAACTATAAAACAACACTTAAACAAAATATTAAAACTAACAAATCTCTATTGTTAAGATTGAAAGAGGCTTGTGACTTAAGTTTGACAAACCTAGTCCAATAATCTCCCCCTTTTTGATTTTGACAACTTAGATTGATCTTAAAGAAAATTAAATGCATGAGTTGTGAAGTTGGGATGGTCAATGATCAAGTAATCAAAGAATATTCAAATAATTCTAAGTTTGAAAAAGTAAAGCTCTTATAGCTATTGCTCCCCATCAACTTATGCTATCCTTTTGCACATTACTATTTTCTCTCCCAATGCTATACACTCCCCCCTTTTGCAAGATCAAAAAAGGGTAAAGTATAAAGGATGGAGGTGCATAAATTGAGATGGAATAATTATAAGGATAAGTATAAAAGATAAATAAGAGCAATCACATAACATAGGGAATAATCAATTTCCAAACAAAATACTTTTATATATATAATAAACTATGGGATCACAAGTTTTTACATCAAGATCATAAAAGAAACAACAGAAAAAGAAACCCTAATGACAATCTAAAAGATGAAAGAACTATCATTATCTCTAGAATCTTCAAAGTCTTCATTCGCCCCTCCACTTTGACCTTCATTACCCTCCTCAACCTCTTGGTTATCCTTATTTTCAGGTGTGTTCTCCTAGTCTTCTAAATCTGAAAGATAGTAGGGAGTAACACCTACTTTCTCTTGAAGGTCTACCAAATCACTATTTAGGTGGGAGAGAAGGAGAAATCGTCTTTTGATCATCCTTATCATTTTGTCAAGCTTCTTGTTGATGGAAGCAAGAGTGATTTTGGCTTTAGGTTTAGGTTGGGGATGTGGAACAGTTGGACTCCCTCTTCAATGACCAACATTTTTCTTTTCGAGACTTAGGATGTCTCTAGTTTCTTTGCTCTAAAAGCACCCAATGTATATGTATATGAATCAAGGTGTATGGTTTTAGCATTGATGAGATAGGTAGATTTAGAAAGTTTTGTGATAGAAGAAGCTTCTTAGTAAGGAATTTTTCATTTTTCTCATTAAGAGCACTGACATAACGGTAGATGACAGTGACTTGAGAGGGAAGAAGAAACTGACTCTTAGGTTTTATACTCATATAGATCAATCGATCCATAAGATAACGTCCAGTTTGTATTGGTTTATTCTTGGTAAGATAAAAAAGAAAAGCAAGATCCTTTTAGGATACTTTCTCATTACCATCCCCTCTTGTATTAATAGAGAAGATGATGATATGGTGAAGTAGCTAAAAGTGTAAGGAACAAATGTATTTGGCTAGGGAGGTTTTGGGGTCGTGTTTGGTCTCGATAGAAATTTCAAACCAAAACTCAGAGTAGATAACATCAAGGGTGGAGATAATGAACAAAATATCATCCCTAACTTGAAG
Organism: Omphalea diandra; assembly: GCA_949677035.1. Taxonomy (NCBI): domain Eukaryota; kingdom Viridiplantae; phylum Streptophyta; class Magnoliopsida; order Malpighiales; family Euphorbiaceae; genus Omphalea; species Omphalea diandra. Next base: position 10,790 of record CATIWR010128889.1, on the reverse strand, counting down.
GTTAAAAAGATTTGAAAGTTGCTTAAAGGTAATTAAAAAGGGTCTCTAAAGGCTTAAAATACTAACCCATATTGGTTGACATGAGATTTCGCTCTTCGACTCAAAATCACAGTGCACATAAACTCCTATATAATCTCCTCATATTCGGGCTCGTCATAAAAAATGAATTCATTCCATCCCAGATTTGATAGATATACATGAATTTCATCCTTGATCTAAAGAGACTCAGGAAGAATGTAGAGGGAATTTTGTTCAATAAGATTATCTTTGAGGAGTTTGCCTTGTATCGATCTTTCTCCTTCTTTATGATTCCTTTCATCATGTGTAGAATCGGTGGTCTAGAAGGTTGTGCTACTACCTTGCCTTTTTCTGCTCTTGAGGCTTTATTGGGGGCCATTATGAATAATGGAAATTAGAAGATGTTTGAGAGTAGGAAAGCAAATAGATGAAGGTTTCTAGCAAAAGTGAATAGAAACACTATTTCAAGAGTTTATATAGGCCAGGAAAGGGTGTTAAAATAACCATAAACGGTAAAAAATTCATTTATTGAGGGGAAAATGGCCATAAACGATAAAAAATTCATTTATTAATTCATCCAAATTGGCATAGAGAGGTACAATTGCACATAAAATTAAGACATCCAAAAGATAAAAATCACATACAACATACACATATCAATCAATCAAGTTTGAATAATACAACACATAAAGAGCATTCTAAAATATCCAATTTTTCACTTTAGGGAGCTTTTATCAAGCATTCCTAACTCTCTCTTAATGCAGTTCATCATTTCTTCAGTGAGAGGTTTTGTGAAAATGGTCACAAGTTGTTGATTAGTGTCTATAAATTCTAGCACTACATCACCGTTTTAGACATGATCTTTAAGAAAATGATGTTTAATGTCTATATGTTTGCTTCTAGAATGTTGGATGAGATTCTTGGAAATATTTATTGCACTAGTATTGTCACATTTGATGGAAATGTGATTAATAACTTTGCCATAATCCTTTAATTGTTATTTCATCTAAAGGACTTGGGTGCAATAATAACCCACAACTACATATTCAGCTTCAGCGGTGGATAGAACAACCGAAACTTGCTTCTTACAAAAGCAAGACACTAAACACTCTCCTATGAATTGGCAAGTTCCAAAAGTGACTTTTCTATCTAGAAGACTACCAACATAATTTGCATTTGAATAACTTATGAGGCCAAATGAAAAATCTCTAGGATACCATAAACCTAGATGCAATGTCCCATGTAAATATTTGAAAATCCTTTTAAAAGCATTTCAATGAGATTTCTTAGGATAGGATTGAAACCTAGCACACATGCATACACTAAAATTATGTCAGGTCTAGAAGTGATAAGATAAAGTAGAGAACCTATCATACCTCTTCTCATCAACTGACTTACCTGATTCGTCCTTATCCAACTACATGGTAGCACTCATTAGTGTTTTTGCTACTTTGCATCCTTCCATGCCAAATTTATTGAGAATGTCCTTTGTGTATTTAGCTTGATTAATGAAGATCCCTTCTTTGGTTTGCTTGATTTGTAGACCAAGGTGAAACTTGAGCTCTCCTATCATGCTCATCTCAAATTTGCTAGTCATACACTTAACAAAATCCTTACAATGAGATTCATTAGTAACACAAAAAATGAGATCATCAACATAAATTTGCACTATTAGTGTATCATGATTATGCCTTTTCACAAGCAAAGTTGTATCAACCTTCCTGTTTTTCAAAATCATTTTGCAAAAGAAAAAGACTAAGCCTTTCCTATTAAGCTCTTGAAGCTTATTTCAAACCATGCAAGGCTCTATTCAATTTAAAAACATAATTTGGAAAAACATATGACTCAGAACCAGGAGGTTGTTCAACATAATCTTCCTCCTTAATGACACCATGTAAGAAAGCACTTTTGACATCCATTTGAAATAGTTTGAAATTCATGTGACGTGCATATGCCAAAAGAATCCTAATGGTCTCTAATCTTACTATGGGGGCATAGGTTTCATCATAGTCAATTTCTTCCTATTGGTTGTAACCCTTATCAACCAATCTAGCCTTATTTCTAGTGATGAATCCTTGCTCATCTAACTTATTCCTAAATACCCATATGCAATCTACAGTAGGGTGTTCCTTAGGCCTAGTAACAAGTTTCTACATACTGTTTCTCTCAAATTGGTTGAGTTCCTCTTGCATAGCAATCACACAACTCTCATCATCAAGAGCCTCATTAATAAATAGACTTTGGCTTAAATTGAGAAATAAAATCAAGATTATTATCTAAAGTGTTGAGTTGAGATATAGTACTTCAACCCATGGATGTATTATCAATGATTAAGTCCTTGGGGTGATGCTTAAAAAATCTCCAATTCTTGGGAAGATCTTAGTTTGGTGATTCCACTTGTTGATGTTGAGGTTCTTTATCATGATCATTATCCATTTCTCTTGTAGTATGCTTTAAATCCAATTTCTCAAAATCACCTATAAGATCAACAATAAAAGAACCTTTACCAAGATCAAGCTTACTAGATTCATCAAACACAATATTCATGGACTCTTCAACAACTATTGAACTCTTATTAAATACCTTATAGGCTTTGCTAATGGTGGAATAACCTAAGAAAATGACTTCATTAGTTTTTGAATCAAATTTCTTAAGATTAGCCTTAGTATTCAAGATATAACACTTACATCTAAATACTCTTAGTATGATAATTTAGGTTTTCTACCATTCCAAAGCTCATAAGAAGTTTTTATTAAGAATGGGTCTTTTGAAAACTCAATTTGCAATATAACATGAAGTATTGATAGCTTTGGCCTAAAACTAATGAGGCAATGAATACTCATTGAGCATAGTTCTAGCCATTTCTACTAGTGTTCTGTTTTTCCTCTCTACAACACCATTTTATTATGGTGTTCTAAAAGTTGAGAAGTTATAAAAAATCTCATTCTCTAAGCAATAAGATTCAAAAGATTCATTTTGAAATTCTTTTCCATGGTCACTTCTTATAGAAGAAATGAAGTAAACCTTTTCATTTTGAATCCTTTTTGCAAAACTTTTTAAAGCATCAAAAGTATCATGCTTATAAGCTAGAAAGGATACCTAGGTAAACCTAGAGCAGTCATCAACTAGGACACGCGCATAATGTTTTCCACCTAAACTAGCACTCTTAGTAGGTCCTATTAAGTCTATATGAATTAATTGACGGGGTCTAGATGTAATTATAATGTTCTTTACTTTCAAAGAAGATTGATGTTGCTTTCCTATTTGACAAGGACCACATGTCTTGTCTCTGGAGAACTTTAACTTGGGAAGACCTTTTACTAGCTTTCCTTTTGATAAGCTTTGTAATAGCTCCATGCTAGCATGTCTAAGTCTTATATGCCAAAACCAAGCTTCATTGCTAAGAGACACAAGACACTTAAAGGATTGGTTAGCCAAATTGTCTAACTAGGTAGGTATTGCCTTTCCTATCATCCTTAAAAACTACATTTTTATCCATCAAAGTGGTAACCCGACAATCTATAGCGTCAAAGGTGACTTTATTACCCTTATCACATAATTGAATTATGCTAAGCAAATTGTGTTATAAGACATCCATAAGTAAAACATCATTAATAAGAGAATAACCTTACCCTTGCCATTATAACAATGCCAATTACCTTACATTTGTCATTATTTCCAAATTTGACATTGCCATCCTCTTTTTCTCTTAAGGCCATGAATATTTTCTTATTACCCATCATGTGCTTTGAGTAACCACTATCCATATGCCAATCATTTGCTTTATTGGTGGCTACCAAATAATCCTACATAACATAAATAAATCATTTTTGCTTTGGTATCTAAGCATACTTGGGTCCTAGGGGGTTAGGTTTCGAAGGTTCCTCCAACTTGAGGTATGCCTTTCCAATATAACAATAAATGTTTATGTGACCAAACTTCATGCAATAGTGGCATTTGAGTTTAGACTTATGAGTCTTTCTCCTTTACATTGCCTTGTTATGAGTGGGGGGTTTTCTCATATCAACATGAAGAGAATGTGAACATGAACATGAATGATTGGGTGTAGAAGTAAATTTTTTGTGTGTGTTTGAGTGGGCATGCTTTTTATAATAAATGTATGCATGATTGGCCTTCCTGAAAATAGGCGTTGAGCCTTATTGCACTTTTCCTTTGCCTTTAGGTAATGGTGGTTTAGTGCTTTGAGCACTTTTTCTTCCAACCACCTTAATACTTGATGTTTGAGGTGCTGAGGCTCTAACAAATGTTGTGAGTGAAGGTATAAAAGAATAGGCTCCATTGAAGCCTAGACCATGCCTAACTAAGGGAAGTCTTTGTGATACAATAATTATATCAAAAGCTTCCTTTCCCTTATGGAACTTAGAAATAGAGTTTTTAAACTCAATGACTTCACCCTTGAAGGAGTCATTCTCTTTTCTCAATGAGGTTAGGGGTGAAGATGAATTGGATAGACTCACCATAGACTTTTTGAGTTCTTCATTAAAAGCCCTTAATTCACTTACAAGACTATTTAAGGATTTAAACTCATCCTCTAATTTAGCACACTTTTTCTTATAAGATTTCATTTGTAACTTATCACATTTCAAAGTGAGAGCTTCTAATGCTCATCATTTACATCATCTAACTCATCAAATTCAATATAAAAGTGAGATGAAAAGCTTACCTTATTTGATGAATCTTTTTAAGCCATGAAGCACAAGTTTACAACCTCTTCCTCTTCATCTTCTTCACTTGAGCTACCATCCCAAGTGGCTTTGAAGCTTTTCCTTTTCTCTTTGTCCCCTTTTCTCTTTTTCTTTAATTTGGGGTAGTCATATTTGATATGACCATGCTTGCCATATTTATAACAAGTGACATCACTCAATCTTTCTTTAGGGGTTGAAGTAGCTTTCTTGAAGCTTATTCATTCCTTTCTTCTTCTAATAAGCTATTTTGTTCTTCTTGAAAGCATTGCCATCTTCTCTTCGTCTTTGTCAGTTTCCTCTTCACTTGAGACCACTTCAACTTCCTTTAGCTTTGATGAAGACTTAAAAGCTAAAGTCCTTTTTTCTAGTTTTTCTGATTTATCTCCTTGACCTTTCATTTTCTTCATTTCTTCATTCTTCTTCAAGGCTAGCTCATGAGTTAACTTTTAGAACATCAGTTGACACCTTCCCTATCTCCGGATTGGACTCTTGGGTATGACACCAAACTTTTCAAGAGCTAAAGATTTTAGGATTTTTGAATTTACCTCATGATTGTTAAGAATTCTCCCAAACTTCTTCATGTTTATGACAATTGCAAGGAGCCTATTCATCATATCCGTGATGCTTTCCTCCTCCTTTATCATAAATAGCTCCCATTCCGTCACAAATTTCAAGTCGACTGGATTTCACTAAGGTGGTGCCTTCATGGTAGTTTTCCAAGGCCTTTCAAATCCCATGAGCAGTAAGAGAATGTTGGACCCTTTCAATTTTTTCTCTTAAGAGAGAACTTAGAAGGATTGCCATATCTCTTTTATTTCTTCCATTGGATCTCTTATGAGCTTTAACCCACTCCTTTTTAGGGATCAATTCCTCACTTCCATCCACCACTTTAGCAGGTGGCTCCCACTCCTTTGTTACAATGTCCCAAAGGTCTATACATCACTATCCAAGTAGATTTTCGTCCTATACTTCCAATGAGTATAATCTGCTCCATCAAAATATGGCTTAAGATGAGTGTGGATTCCTTCTTGTGCCATGATCTTTTCTCATGCAATTAAGCTTTTGGAGTGAGACTTAGCTCTGATACCACTTGCTGGCCGAGTGCACTAAGAAGGGGGGTTGAATTGGTGGGAGATTAACAATTTAAAAGAAGGTTAAGGTGTTTAGAGAGTTAAGGAGGAGAAGAGAAAATAAACACAACATGTTTATAGTAGTTCGGATGTTAATAAAGCCTACGTCCACTTCCTAATTCTTCACAATTGGGTATTCCACTTCAACTAAACTGGTGTTTTCAAGCTCACACCTAACTTATACAATTTGTGTTTTATGGCTCACACACAACCCTTACAACTTGTGTTTTTAGGCTCACACAAAATCTCTCTCAAGTGTTTGGATAGGTTGACACTTTAACCCCTTACAAGAGTGTTGGAATATAGGCTAACTCTCAACCTACTTACAAAGGTGTTTAATGCTAACACTAAACAATCAATAACACAAAGAAGAGTAAGAAGAACAAGCAGCAAATTGGCAAGAGTTTGGTTGTAATAAATGAAATTCTCTTACATTTACACCTATTTGGTGGTGTATTTATAGGCAACATCCACCAAAGAGATGTTACTTAAAAACTATCCCAAAATCTCCATGTTATGCTAGGCAGATTTTACATTAAATGCCTATTAGGCAGAAGTCGCAATTGTGACTAACATTTCGCGATCACAATTTTCCAATTTACATTGAAGAGCTAAAAATTGTGGCAGAGAACCTCATTTTGTATCTAACGACTAGTCCACATGTCCTTTACCCATTGGTTGTCCAAGAAATATAGCCATTGTGTTTAACCAACTACTTAAAAGTCGAGGTAGCGATTGAACTTCCTTTTAGGTGTGAATTAGACCGCGAATTCCTCTGTTTGGTGATGAAACAACACTTTCTTGAGTCGCGATCATGACATATGCTTCGCCTTCGTGATTTTTGATATTCCAATGGTTACCTCGAACACTTGGCCTGCTGTGGTTGAAGCTTGGGTTCCCTCTTTGACATAATGAAATTTATGGTCGTGACATAGGATGGAAATGCCACTGTGAATTTCTCTGTGAATCAAGTAAGCTTCCTTTGGCTGAATCGCGGTTGTGAATTTATCTATGAATTCTTTTAGCCTAGCTCCATGCATCCTTATTGCAAGGTAGTGGTCGCATTTTAGGGGGTACTGACCACGAATTTGGATGTTCTTCTCAAAGTTGGAGATTTTGACTTCCATCGAACTCCTAATGAAAAATATCTTATAACCTACAAAACAACACTTAAACAAAATATTAGAACTAATCAATCTCCATTGTTAAGATCAAAAGAGGCTTGTGACTTAAAAGGATCCTTCAACTTGAGGTATGCCTTTCTAATATAACAATAAATGTTTATGTGACCAAACTTCATGCAATAGTGGCATTAAAGTTTAGACTTATGAGTCTTTCTCCTATACATTGCCTTGGTATGAGTGGGGGGTTTTTTCATACCAACATGATGAGAATGTGAACATGAACATGAATGAATAGGTGTGGAAGTAAATTTTCTATGTGTGTTTAAGTGAGCATGCTTTTTATTGTAAATGTACGCATGATTGGCCTTCCTAGAAATAGGCCTTGAACCTTGTTGCACTTTTCCTTTGCCCTTAGGCTAAAATATAAAAGATAGTTCAACTTTATCGCGGGTTGGGACATTTGTCATGACTGTATGTCACGACCTGTGACTTCTATCGCAGATGCAATAGATTGTAATCATTGTTTGCTTATCAAACTTCTTACTTGGTCCCAAAAGTTATCCATCTTGCATGTTTTGCTCCAATTTCACTCCAAAACTTCTTAAACACCTATCAAACATCCAAATGTGGGAAATAATTTAAATAAACTCAAATAACTTAATTTCACCATAGAGTTACTTGAAATCAAGCTTAAACCTCATTAAAATACTATGAATAAATTAAGCCTAACAAATTCTCCCATATTTGAACTATTACTTGTTCCTAAGAAATGCATAACTATATAGACAAAATATTTTATAACTTTTACAAAGAAATATTACTTTTTACTCTTCTTGCAACGTCAATCACTTATGTGTCACAATAGAAATACCAATCAAGGACTTACTTAAAATAAATGAGCTTGAATTAGCTTACTACTTTGAAAATGAAGCTCATTCATTCTTGGAACATTAGAAATAATAAGGCAATACTTTATGTGCATATCTTAACAACATTTTAACTAGAGTATTAATAGATATATGTAATATAAAACATGTTAAATTACCATTATCTTTACTAATTAATAATGAGAAGATAAGATTTAAGCGCAAGAGATTATTATGATTCATGTCACTTTTAATCACATACTTTTTCATTTTTTCTTTCCTTTCTTTCTTTTCTTTCATTCCTTAAGAGATATATGCCTTTTTATCCAAATATAAATGAGGGTAATAAATGCACCTAGTTACTCAACAGACAACTTCATTTGAAATGCTTTGCATGCTCAGCTTTTAGTTGCCATTTTACGTAAAAATCAATACTGGTCATGATGATCCCTAACTACTAAGCATCCCAAAAACAACAGAGTAGATATTTCTTTTTTATTATTGTACTTTAATCACTCCTAAATCATAACTCATAGATTACTTCATCAATATTAATTAACAAAGTATAATAGCAATTCATCTTTTTTAATTAAGCTAATGTAATACATCAATCCATAACTAGCTAAATTACTTACCTCAATATACATGCAAAATAGTATCTAATTGAATTCAAACTATCCTAAATTCCTAAGTTACATTTTACAACTTAGCAACTAACTCAAAACTCTTTTATCTCAAATACATCCAAAGAATGGCATCTTCTCTTGTAAAAACTCATTGTCATTACCTAATAAAGCTATATATCTTTGCTAAAATCATAAAAAAAATTTGCTCTATTTAGCCTTGTACTTACATGTAAGCATAATATTAGTCCAAGTATAACTATCATAATCGTTCCCCTACTCTTAAATATAACATTGTCCCTAATGAATGCATCTGTTGGCCCTAGACACTAAGAAGAGGGGGGAAGGGGTTGAATTGGTGTAAAAAAATTAAAACAAGAAAGGGAGAAGAGAAATGAGTAGAAAAGAAACACAAGATTTATAGTGGTTAGGGTATAAACGACCCTACGTCTACTCCCTAATTCTTAGAAATTGGGTGTTCCACTATCTTTCAAAGGTGTTTTCAAGCTTACACCAAATTTTTACACTTGTGTTTTGAAGGCTCACACAACAACCTATACTTTTGTGTTTTGAGGCTCACACAAGAACCTTTACACTTGTGTTTTTATAGGCTCACACAACAACCACTCTTAGTGTTTTGATAGGCTCACACTACAACCTATGCAAATGGTGTTTATGCTCACATCAAATGATGTCTAAAAGAATATAAAAGATTGAGTAACAAAATTGCAAGAGTTTGGTCACAAAGTTATCAATTCTCTTGCATTTACATCTATTTGGTGAGGTATTTATAGCCGCTACCAACCAAAGAGATGTTGCAATAAAACTAGTACAAAATCTTTAAAGTGTTCTAGACAGATTTTTGCATTAAATGCTTGACAGTATTAATTTGCAATCTCTACTACTCGTTCGCAGTTGCGAAATCCAAAGTCCATACGAAAAATCCCATTTGTGTCTAACGGCTAGTCCACATGACAGCTTCTCATTAGTTCACCAGGAAAATATAGCAGTTGCCTTTCACCTGCTCTCAAAAGTAGCGGTTGCGATTTTTCTTGTAAAGGCCGTGACTGAGAATACAAATTCGTCTGCCAAAAGTGTTCATCTTCTTCTTTTGGATTCGCGGTCGCTATCCACAAGTTTTCATCTCGATTTTTGTCTTTCAATGATTACCTGGAACACTTGTTATGTTGTGGTTGTAGACTTGATTCCTTTTTGAGTTACTTTGAAATTCGCAGTCGCAACTGAGGCATGACTCACACTATGAATTCATCTGTAACTTTGGCTTTCCTTTCTTTGAATTGGTCGCGATAAAGAAGTGGCCCGTGAATAGGTCTGTCCATTTTGTCAACCTGCCTTGGGCTAGTTCGCGGTCATGATTTATCAAGTTACGATTGCGAATTAAGAGGCACTAACTTACTTTGGAGATTTTTTTAACTCCATCCAACTTTCAATGTAAAGACTAACTAAAAACTGCAAAACAACACTTAATTGGAAGCATTAGAATTGATCAATCCCCTTTGTCAAGATCAAAAGAGGTCCAAGACTTAGGGTTAACAACCCTAGTCCAACAACATCTTTAAGTTCAAAAGATAAAAAAGGCAATATGAAAAGAAATACTTCCCTCTAATCTTGGTGGAAGGTCGATTGCATCCAACTTCTCTTCATGCAATTAGCCAACATTACAATTGGCACCAAAGAAAACAAAAGAATCAAGTATCCAATATAAGGTAAAAGAAAAAAAAAAAAAAACTCAAATAATAAGAACATGCAAAAGCAAATCCTATTGAACATAAGCATTATATCCAATATCATTGTCCTAAATCTAATACAAACAAACATAAACATAACTAAAAACCATAACTTCGTACCAATAACGTACACCTTATATCATCATCAACTTAATAAAGATAACATCAAAACATCTAAAGAAACATCTCAAAGAACATCTAACACATCATCAAAAGGAAACATAATAGAACATCATCATCATGAGAGCATCATTCCAAAAAGAGTGCATGCATCACATCAAGGAGCATCCAAAAGAGATGGCAAATTAATGTTAGCTTGATCCAAGTATTGTCTCACCATAAAATCTTATGCTTTTGAAGTTGCTCTGTAACATCCTCAACCTAAATTATACACATTTTAATTACGTTATATTTGAATATATGCATTGGATAAATGATTTTTTAGACATATGAATTAGATAAGCATGAGAATGACACTTGCACCATTGCATTTGAGACACTTGAACGTATATGTAATGTTTGTATAGTTGCATGAAAAATTATCTTATGTTGTGTGCATGTTATAACATAATAAA
>CATIWR010128873.1:0-19560 GCA_949677035.1 Omphalea diandra | reverse complement strand
GAATAAAGTTGCTAAGAAATTTATGACAAGTCATCGAAGCTCTCAATCTTTGTTACTCATTTTCTTTAATTTTCTTTATGAAATTGTAAGTGTTATGTGTGAGCATTAAACACCAAGTTGTAAGGTTATAGTGTTAGCCTGTAAAAACACTTCAAGAAAGGTTTAAGTGTGAGCCTAGTGAAACACTTGAGTGAAGCTGTGTGTTAGCCTAAAAACACATTGTTGTAAGGTTGTGTGTGAGCCATTAAAACATAAATTGTATAAGTTAGGTGTGATCTTGAAAACACCTTGAGATAGTGAAATACCCAATTAGTAGATTGGGGAGTGGACATAGGGCCGATACTACCCGAACCACTTTAAATCATTATCTCCATTCTACTCATTCTTCTTCCCCTCTTCTTTGTCTTTAAAATTTTTTGACACCAATTCAACCCCCCTTCTTGGTGCCAAGGGATAACAAGTGGTATCAGAGCAAGGTTTTCAGAAATCAAACCTTCATTGGGTGAAACAAGATCATGGCACAAGAAGTAATCTATTCACACCTAAGACCATATTTTGAAGGAACCGACTATACTCATTGGAAGTATAGGATGGAGATCTATCTTGACATAATTGTGGTGGACCTTTGGGACATTGTAATCAAGGAATAGAAACCTCCTATCAGAGTTGTGGATGGCAATGAAGAATTAATCCCAATGGATGAATGGGCTAAAGCTCATCAGAAGTCAAATGGCATGAATAATAGGGCAATGACCATTCTCCTAACCTCACTTTCTAAAGAAGAGATTAGGAGAGTGCAACATTATCAAACTGCACATGCCAGATGGAAGACTCTAGAGAATTATCATGAAGGCAAAACCCTAGTGAAGTCAAGTAGTTTGGAGATGTATGTCACTAGATGGGTACTATTCATGATGAAAGACAACAAGAACATCACGAAAATGACCAACCGACTCTTGTCCATTGTCACCAATATGAAGAAGTTTGGAAGAGCACTCACAGATTTGAGGTAAACACCAAAATCCTTAAAACTCTTCCACTTGACAAATTTAGGGCTAGGGTGTGGATTATTCAAGAGTCCAACCTGGAGATTGGAAAAGTCCCAACCAATGTGCTCATTGGCAAGCTATTGACTCATGAGTTGGCTATTCAAAAAGATGAGCAAATGAAGAAGCTAAGGGGCCAAGGTGAAAAACCAGAAAAGAGAACCATAGGTCTCAAAGCTTCAACAAGAGAGAAAGAAGTAGACATCTCCTCAAGTGAAGAGGATAGTGATAAAGAAGGAGAAGAGCTAGCCATGCTCTCAATGAGAACCAAGGAGTTGATAAGGAGAAGAAAAGAAAGAAGAGTCTTCAAGAAATTTGCCTAAAGTCTAAAAGAAAGAACAAATGATGTCACATGCTATGAATGTGGCAAATAAGGAAACATGAAGCATGAATGTCCAAAGATAAAGAGGAAGAAGAGATGGGACAAAGAAAGGAAGAAAAACTTCTCTGTCACTTAGGATGATGATTCAAGTGAAGATGAGGAAGAAGAATAGGAGGCCAACATATGCTTCATGGCACTAGGGGACTCTTCACAAGAGTTAAGTACATCTTCCCACTCTAATTCTGATTATGAGGTAGATGTTCTAGATGAAGAGCTTTTAAAAGCTCTAACTATGAGGTGTAGCAAATATAAGTCACAAGTTAAAACCTGTAGGAAGAAGTGCTCCAAACTAGAAGATGAGTACAAGTCTCTCAATGAGCTTGTAAATGAATTGAGGACTTCTAATGAAGAACTCAAAAAATCTATTAAAGATTTATCTACATCAATTTCTTTCTTAGCCTCAGTTAGAAAGGATAATGACTCTCTTAAAGGAGAAGTCATTGAGCTTAGAAGCTCAATCTCTAAATTCCATAAAGGAAAAGAGGCTTTAGACACTCTTATTGTATCACAAAGACCACCTTTAATTAGGCATGGTCTAGGTTTTAATGGAGCTCCATTATCTCTACAACTACATTTATTAGAGCTTCACAACCTCAAACGTCAAGCATTGAGATGATTAGGAAGAAAAGTGCTCCTAGCACTAAGCCTCCTAAGCCTAAAGGCAAAGGGAAGGCTCCCCAAGGCTCTAGAGTTAAGACTCAAATAGCTAATCATGCTTATATGTATAACAAAAGGCATAATCATCCTCATAGAAAATCCTCTACCCCTACTCATCATACGTGTCCATGCATGCATTCATATGACCATGGTATGAGAAGGCTTCCTACTCATACTAAATTCATGCATAAGAGAAAGACTAACAAGTCTAATCTCCAATGCCATTATTGCATGAAATATGGGCATCTCAACATACAATGCTTTCTTAGGAAGGCTCGCCTCAAGCTACAGGACCCTTCAATCACTAACCCCCTAGAACCCAAGTATGATTGGGTACCAAATAAAAGGTGATTGACTCTTATTTTGTAGGGAAATGTAACTACCACCAAAGCATGTAATTGGCATGTGGATAGTGGTTGCTCAAAGCATATGACTAGAAATAGAAGACTATTCACATCACTTAAGGAGAAAGAAGATGGAGATGTCACATTTGGTAATAATGCCAAGGGTAAGGTAATTGGCATTGGTATCATAGGTAAGGACGATTGTTCATTAATTGATAATGTCTTGTTAGTTAGTGGCTTACAACATAATTTGTTAAGTGTAAGTCAATTGTGTGACAAAGGTAATAAGGTCACCTTTGACCCTAGGGAATGTCGAGTCACCACTTTTGTGGATGATGAGGTTATTTTCAAGGGTGGAAGGAAAGGCAATACCTACTCAATTGACTTAGATAATTTGGCTAACCAATCTTTCAACTGTCTTATGTCTTTAGGCAATGAAGCTTGGTTATGTCATAGAAGGCTTGGGCATGCAAGCATGAATCTTCTTTAAAGCCTATCCAAAGGGAAGTTAATGAAAGGACTTTCCTAAGCTAAAATTCACTAAAGACAAGACATGTGGCCCATGCCAAATGGGGAAGCAACATCAAGTCTCCCACAAAGCAAAAAATATTGTAAGTACATCTAGACCACTTCAACTAGGTGGAAAGCATTATGCACTAGTCCTTGTAGATGACTACTATAGGTTTACTTGGGTATCCTTTCTAGCTCATAAGAATGATTCTTTTGATGCTTTCAAAAGTTTTGCAAAAAAAGTTCAAAATGAAAAATGTTACTTCATCTCTTCTATTATAAGTGACCATGGAAAGGAATTTCAAAATGAATCATTCGGAAATTATTGTTTGGAGAATGGAGTTTTTCATAATTTTTCAACTCCTAGAACACCACAACAAAATGGTGTTGTAGAGAGAAAAATAGAACTTTGGTACAAATGGCTAGGACAATGCTAAATGAGTATTCCTTACCAAATTACTTTTGGGCCAAATCCATTAGTACCTCATGTTATATAGCAAATAGAGTTTTCAAAAGACCTATTCTCAACAAAACTTCTTATGAGCTTTGGAATGGTAGAAAACCCAAGATCTCATATCTAAGAGTATTTGGATGTAGGTGTTATATTTTGAACACAAATGATAATCTTGGGAAATTTGATTCCAAAACTAATGAAGGAATCTTTTTAGGCTATTCCACCTCAAGCAAGGCTTATATAGTCTTTAATAAAAGTTAAGGTAGTTGAAGAGTTTATGAATGTCATTTTTTATGAATCTAGTAAACTTGATATTGGAAAAGGTACTTTTGTTGATGATCTTGTAGGTGAACTAGAAAAGCTAAAATTGGAAGATACTACAAGAAGGGATGATAAAAAAGAAGGTGAATCATCAAGAATGGATGAGGAGCCGCAACTTCAACAAGAGGATGAACCAAGATAAGAGCTACCCAAAGATTAGAGATTCTCCAAGTATCACCCCAAGGACTTGATCATTGGTAATACATCAAAGGGTGTAAGTACTAGATCTCAATTACATCATTTAGATAATAATCTTGCATTTGTTTCTCAATTAGAGCCAAAATCAATTGATGAGGCTATTGACGATGAAAGTTAGGTACTTGTTATGCAAGAAGAACTTAACCAATTTGAGAGAACAAAGTATGGGAACTTGTCCCTAGGCCTAAAAATCACCCAATTATAGGTAGTAATGGGTGTTTAGGAACAAGTTAGATGAGCATGGTGCCATCACTAGAAACAAGGCTAGATTGGTTGCTAAGGGATACAACCAATAGGAAGGCATAGACTATAATGAAACCTTTGCCCCCATAGCAAGATTAGAGGCCATTATGATTCTCTTAGCATTTGCATGTCATATGAATTTTAGACTTTTCCAAATGGATGTTAAGAGTGCATTTTTAAATCGCATTATCGAGGAGGAAGTTTATGTTGAACAACCTCCCGATTTTGAATCTCATTATTTTCCAAACCATGTTTTCAAACTAAACAAAGCCTATTATGGTTTAAAACAAGCTTCAAGAGCTTGGTATGAAAGGCTAAGTTTATTTCTCTTATAAAATGATTTTGAGAAAGGGAAGGTTGATACTAAACTATTTATTAAAAAGCACAAGCATGACACTTTAATTGTCCAAATCTATGTTGATGATATTATCTTTGTGAGGAATTTGCTAAGTGTATGACTGGGGAATTCGAAATGAGCATGATAGGAGAGCTCAAATTCTTTCTTAGTCTACAAATCTAGCAACTCAAATAAGGGATCTTCATCAACCAAGCCAAATACACGAAGGAAATTATAAAGAAATTTGGCATGGAATGATGCAAAGTAGCAAAAACTCCAACGAGTAGTACCATCAAGCTAGACATAGATGAATCAGGTACGGTAGTAGATGAAAAGAGATATCAAGGTATGATCGGATCTCTACTCTATCTTACTACTTATAGGCCAGATATAATGTTTAGTGTTTGTATGTGTGTTAGGTTTCAATTTTCACCTAGAGAATCTCATTTGAATGTTGTAAAGAGAATTTTCAAATATTTGCATGGCATTATTCACTTAGGACTATGGTATCCTAGGAACACATCTTTTAGCCTAGTTGGGTATTTGGATGCGGATTATGCAGGAAGTCTATTAGATAGAAAAAGCACCTTTGGGACTTGCCAATTTATAGGAGATTATTTAGTCTATTGGTTTAATAAAAAGCAAGTATCGGTTGCCTTGTCCATCGCTGAAGCCGAGTATGTAACGGCAGGTTGTTGTTGCACCCTAGTTTTTTGGATGAAACAACAATTAAAAGACTTTGGCAAAGCAATTGATCATATTCTTATCAAATGTGACAATACTAGTGTTATCAATCTTTCAAAGAATCCCATCCAACATTCTAGAAGTAAGCACATAGAAATTAGGCATCACTTTCTTAGAGATCATGTGTAAAAAGGTGATGTTGTGTTAGAATTCATTGACACTAATCAGCAACTTGCAGATATTTTCATTAAACCTCTAAATGAAGAAAGGATGAACTTCATTAAAAGAGAATTAGGAATACTTGATGGAAGCTCCCTCAAGTGAAGTATCTTGTTTGATCTTGTGTGATATATGTGTATGATATGTTTGATTGATGATTGTTATTGAAGGTTTTATCATTTATTTCTAGGGGATCACATGTTTTTCAAAAATTTTCATTCATATCCTTGCTGACCCACAATTCGCGGTCGCTATTCCTTCTTAACGATTGCGAATTATAAGTCAACTTTAACCGGCTGTCAAATGTCAATTCGCGGTCGTGAAATTTCTCTCCACCATGAATTTTGATCATTAATTTCAAAATTGTGACCGTTGCAGCATGTATTCCCGAGGAAATTTTGCCCATTACTCACATTTTCTAGAATTTGCGATCGCGACTAGAAAATTTGCAAACACGAATTTGAGTAACCGTCTCACATTTATGCGATTTGATGCTCAACCGTTTCCAACCCTTCATTTAATCAATTTATAGTCGTTTGTTACCGTTTTCACATCCCTTGAAGCCTATAAATATCCCCTTCAACAGTGATTTTCTCACATCTACTCCAAACCACTTCTACTTCACAAATCACTCTTAACTTTCTCCCAAACTTCTTCATCTATTTTTGTGGCTCTAAATAAATTCTCCAAGACAAACAAGGGCAAAGTAGTGGCTCAACCCTCTACTCCTCCTGCCCTCCACCTCATAAAGGGCATAACCATGGAAGAGAAAGAAAGATACAAGGCAAACTCTTCTAAGTTGATCATCCCCAACAAGATTCCCTCTACATTCAAGCTCGAAACCTTGGGTCTGAATGACGAAATTCATGCATTTCTATCTAACTTTGGGTGGAATGAATTCATCTTTTGAGATGAACCCGGATATGAGGAGGTGGTGTGAGAATTCATGTGCACCATACAATTCAGTCGCAAAGCTGAATCAAGGGCGGGCCAATATGGGTTAGTATTTTGGGGCTTTAGTGTTCTTTATTTCATAACCTTCAACCAATTATCCTCCCTTTTCAATTTCTAAGTCGGAGAACACAAACCCTTCATCATCTTCGCACTTGATGTAATCTACTCTGAATTTTTGTCAGAGATATAATTGAGACCAAACACGACCCCCATTCTTCCCTCTCCAAACACATAAAAACCTTACATTTGTGGATCCTTCATCGGATCATCACTTTCTTCATCAATGCGAGGGGTGATGGGAATGAGAAGGTTTCACAAAAAGATTTGGCATTCTTGTTTTGCCTTGTCAAAAATAAACCCATCTAAACCGGTTGCTACCTTGTGGATCAACTAATCCATATGAGCACAAAGCCAAAGAGCCAGTTTTTACTCCCTTCTCATGTCACAACCATCTACCGATTTGTTGGAGCTCTTAATGAGGACAATGAGCAATTCCTCACTAAGAAGCTCCTTCCCTCATAAAACTTCCTTGACCTAACATACCTTATAAACACCAACATCATCCATTTGGACTCTTACACCTATACTCTTAGCACGGTAAGGGCAAACAAAGTGGAGTCTTCTCAAGTTTTGAAATGAAAGAGGCTTCAAATCGAGGAAGGAACAACACAAGTCCCTCCTCCTCCTCCTCAACCAAAAGCAAAGACAAAGTTGTCTCTTGCCACCTTAGATCACAAATTAGACAAAATGATGAGGATGATGAAGCGAAGGCTCCTATTCCTTTCACATCTTCACAATGATATGGTGGATCTCTAAGAGAAACTCAGAGTCCCTTCTTGTCATCTTCCGGACTTCATGGAATTTGAAGATGCAAACGATGGAGATGACAATGAAGACGAGGTTAAAGATGGTGATGAAGCTGAGGGAACAACCCCTGCTTAGGTTGAAGACACTTATAGTAATGATGAGTCTTCTACTTTCTAGTTTAGGGATCTTTTTGTATTTTCTTTCTTTTATGTTTAAAAGTTTATGATCCCACATTTATAAATACATAAAAGTTATTTCTTTCTTATATTGTGATCTTATGAGATTATTATCGAATGCTCTTTAATATTTACTTTTGCTCCTTATTATTACTTATGCATTAATTTACTTTCTCCCTTATACACCCTCTTTTTTATCTTGCCAAAGGGGGAGAGATTGTATGAATCTAAGCTTAAAAGGGAGAAACATCTAAGTTTAAAAATTATAGCATAAGTGAAGGGGAAGCATCACACTTATTGTTTCTTAAATTCATTTTGTTTGAATGAATTATATACTTAGCAAATTTTTTGTTTTAAGTATTCATTAAATCATTATTTACACTCCAACTTCATTTTTTCTACATTATTCTTACTTAGGGTCAATCTAAGTTGTCAAAATAAAAAAGAGAGAGATTGTTGGACAATGGTAGTTAAACCAAGTCTTGGACCTCTTTTGATCTTGACAAAGGAGATTGATCATGTCTAATATTTCAAATTAGTGTTATTTTACAGCCTTTAGTTTTTTTTTTTTATCTAAGTTAGAAGTTGGATGTAGCTCAAAAATCTTCAAGTATGAAAAGTGACTTCTAAATCGCGATCGCGATATGAAAAGAAGCATTGCTAGAAAGCAGACAGGTGAAATCGCGGAGCTATTCTCGATCGTGATTCATCCAAATGAATGAGTCCAAAATTGACAGACGAAATCGCAGTGTGTGTCACGCCCTAGTCACGAACGTGAATTTTGAAGTGGCTCAGGAGGGAATGAAGTCCACAGTCACAGCATGATAAGTGTCCCAGCAGACCGTTAGAAGTCAAATTTCGCGGAGAAATCTTGTTGGTAGCGACCGCGAATCATAAAGAAGAAGATGACCATATTCGGCAGACAAATTTGCGTCCTTCTGTCGCGGCCTGTACAAGAATGATCGTGACCGCGACTTATGAAAGTAGGTGAAAGGCAACGACTATATTTTCCTGGTGAACTAATCAAAAACTGCCACGTGAACTAGCCATTAGACACGAACGAGATTTTCCTTTAGAAATTTGGATTTCACGATCGCTAATGAGTAGTAGCGACCCTGAATTGAGACTGTCAAGCATTTAATGCATAATCTCTCAAGCATGTCTCAAAGATTTTATGAGCTATGTTCTGCAACGTCTCTTTGGTGAAGTTTGGGTATAAATACTCAACCAAACAACCATGAATAAGGTTGCTAAGAAATTTATTACAAGTCATTAAAGCTCTTAATCTTTGCTACTCTTTTTCTTCAATTTTCGTTATGAAATTGTAAGTGTTAGGTGTAAGTATGAGCCTAGTGAAACACTTGAGTGAGGTTGTGTGTTAGCCTAAAAACACATTGTAGTGAGGTTGTGTGTTAGCCTAAAAATAAATTGTTGTAAGGTTGTGTATGAGCCATCAAAACATAAGTTGTATAAGTTAGGTGTGAGCTTGAAAACACCTTGAGGTAGTGAAATACCCAATTGGTAGATTGGGGAGTGGACGTAGGGTTAATTATACCCGAACCACTATAAACCATTGTCTCCATTCTACTCATTCTTCTTCCCCTCTTCTTTGTCTTTAAAATTTTTAACACCAATTCAACCCCCCTTGTTGGTGCCAAGGGACAATAGGGGGCTAATTTACTTTTCTAACATCCTCATATGAAGTACTTCTTTAGCATATCTAGGTTCACCAACTTAGCAAATTCATTACCATCCATATCTAATAGCTTTATTATGCCTCTAGAATATATCCATTTGACCACAAATGGACCTTTCTAGTTCAATTTGAATTATCCTCAAAGGTTTTATATAACGACCATTTTCATTTACAAAACTCATAACATTTATGTCTAAAATATATATGCATAAAGGTTTTATTCATTATACATACACTATCAAACATGTATTTAATGTACATATATGTTAACTAATTTCAAAGCTAGTGACTATAAACTGGTTCTTATCTAGATGTATGTACATGACACAATGAGAGAGAGAGAATTGAAATTCAGTTGACAACATGTGGTCCATGTGTCTCGATGCAAAACCCTAAGCACCAAAATGTCCAATCTTATGCTTTAGTATATAAAATAAAATTTGTGATTTGGTGAGTCACGACTCAATGAATAAAAACAATAATTAGATTCTTACAACACAACCAATATAAGAATATCATCAAGATACATTACAAGTATAACAATTCACTATGCAAGTGCAAGTGTAATAGATTTATTTTTGTGTCGTAGCCTTGAAGGCAAACACTGCTCCTGAGAATTCATGTAATTCAAGTGACATTTGAATTTGCTAGCCAACATATAACAAGTGAACCATTTCATTCATAACAAGTGCCAATGGGACATATTAGCCCATCTTCCACCTGATTTTGTAAGTGTTTGACAAGCCGATCACAACATCCTTTTAGTTCCATATGCAACTATTCATAACAATGGCATGACAAGTAATCATTGAGACCATATAATTCTCACTAAACTTGTATTCATATATAAGAGGTAACAATTTAATCACATATACATGTAATAGAACATAATCACATCATAAAATTATCACACATATACACATTAGAATCTCATTATCATTTTTACTCACCTTTTGACGTAACCAACCTTAATGATAGGTTTGATTCTCTTTCTAGAGCTTCCTCAAAGTGTTAAGATCCTAACATTTGATACATACATGGTTATAATTATGCCAAAATGATTATGAACGCTTTGCATGCAATTATGGCATGATCCATGCAAGTGGACCTAGTGTTTTTGTATGTTTTTCCTTATATGGTAGCCTGAGCTTACTACACTATCATAACAATAATTCTAGATATACTCATCCAAATGACTTGATTCTTTTTTTCAAATAAACAAGACACATAATGATATAATATAAGACACATAAAAAATGAGGTGAATTTTCTAATTTTGCTCTGTTTCAATGTCATCTCAGTATGAGTATGTCTTACATTCTTAGGTATATGTCAAATTATGCAAATCAAATTGCAAAATTGATTTTCCAAATGTTACACAACACATAAAGGAACATTGTTCATGTTTTACTCATTGTCTAATTCAATTTGTAAAATCACTAAAATAAATGACAAATCTCAGGGTGAGCATATTTTCAACATGGTGATAATCAGTCACAATGAAGGGCCAATATCTCAACAACCATAAAAAATTTGGCAATAAAATTTTACATTCATGTAGATAATATATAAAAATACAACTTTCAAGTTTAAGTCATCACCAAATTCCTAATCTATGGCTATCAAATTCTTGAAAAATAGAATTAAAAGACATGTGAGGTTTCATCTGAGTACAGAGTCAGTCACAATCAATGAGTCATATCTCTTTCCACACAATAAATCAATCCAGACTGCTATACATGTCTTTATAGGGAATATAACCCTACAAATTTCATATTTTACATTTTGTCAAAATCAGAACCTAAGGCCATCAAAAAATAAGAAAACATAAAGATTGAGGTGATTTCGATTGGTTGTGAACCAGCCCTAATGAAGGAGCCATAACTCCTCACACACACCAAATCAAGCAAAACTGTTATAAAGCTACAATTTTCATATTTTTCACTTTCTTTAATTCCTCTTCTGGGGTTATGGAATCCTATGAACTATATTATAAAATCAACACTATCAACTCTTGTTCTCTTGAATTTCAACTTCCATCCAAGAGTTCTACCTCAAATACTCCATAATTCACACTAACAATGCATGATTAACATGTCATAAGGGGTTAATTTCATTTGAGTGGAAGATAAATCAACTTACCTATTATCCCAAAACCAGAAAACCTTAGGATTTCTCTTTAGGCAGCTCACTCTTCTCCCTCTCCTTCTTCTTCTTCTTCTTTTTCTTTTTCTTCTTTCCTCTCTTTCTTCCTTAGCTTTCTCTTTCTTCTGTTGTACTTCATGTCTAAGCTCTGTATTATGTTCCTAAAGGGTAAAAAATTCCATTTGTAAACCTATTGTAATAAGACAAAATCATGGTGTTGCATTCCTATTGGTTGGAAGTTCAATTTCCTCTTTTAGTCCCTCTTCTTCACTCCATAAGCACCTTCATCCATCTCCTAATTCTTAGATGCTCCTTATACTTTAAGATAAGCTCTATAATGCCATTATTTATGATGCTACAATATGCATACAACATAAAACAATTTTTCATGCAACCATACAAACATTACATATATGTTCAAGTGTCCCAAATGCAACGGTGCAAGTGTCATTGTCGTGCTTCTACATTTCACATGTGTAAATGATCATTTATCTAGTGCATATGTCCATGTGGGATTTCAAATCATTTATGCAATGAATATGTTCATGTGATAATGCTAAAGAATGTGGATTGGGTTGTTACATTTCTTCCCCTCTTATAAAGAATTTCATCCATGAAATTCAATACCTGTAAACAAATGTGGATATTGTCGTTTCACGTTCTCTTTGGTTTCCCATGTAGCCTATTCTTATGAGTGGTTTCTCCATAACACCTCAACTAAAGGGATTTCTTGATTTTGTAATTATTTTGTCTTATAACTAATGATTTCCACTGGTTCTTTAGTGTAACTTACATCATCTGCAATTGTTATTGTTGGATTTCTAAGTATATATGTAGGATCAGACCGATACTTTCTTAGCATACTCACATGGAATACGTCATGAATCTGAGCCATCTCAAGTGGTAGTGCTAGCTTGTAAGCCATTGGACTGATTCTTTCTAGTATCTCATAGGGTCCTATGTATCGAAGACTCAGTTTCCCTTTCTTGCCAAATCAAATTATTACTTTCCATGGTGAAACTCAAAGGAACACTTTATCTCCTACCTCATATTTAATTTTTCTTTTGTGTTCATCTGCATAGCTCTTTTGCCTATCTTGTGTTCCTTTAAGTTTGTCCATGATTGCCTTTACCTTATCCATTGTGCCTTACACTAGTTATGGCCCTTATAAAACACGTAGCCCTTCTTCATCTTAGTAAATAGGACTTCAACATTTTCTTCCATATAGTGTTTCATATGGTGCCATCTAGATACTGCTATGATAATGATTATTATAGGCAAATTCAATCAAGGCAATATATTCATCCCATGTACCTTTAAATTCGATCACACAAGCTCGAAAGTATGTCTTCAAGTGTTTGAATTGTCCTCTCTGATTGCCCATTTGTTTGAGGATGAAAAGTGGTACTAAAACTCAACTTGGTGCCTAAAGCCTATTACAAACTAACCCAAAATCGAGATGTAAAAGATGGATCTCTACCTAATACAATGAACACTAGAATACCATGTAATCTAACAATTTCATCCACATATTCATGGCTAAGTACTTAAGTGAACTACCCCATCGAATAGGCAAAATGTAAGTTGACTTAGTCTGTCAATGATAACCCATAGAGCATTATTCTTCTTCAAAGTCCTCGATAAACCATTTACAAAGTCTATGGTTATTCTTTCCTATTTCCATAACGGAATCATTAATGGTTTCAATTTTCTAGCTGGTGCTTGATGTTCCATTTTGATCTACTAACAAATCAAACATGTTGAAACATAGGTTACCATATCTTTCTTCATTTTAGGCCATCAAAAATGAGATCGTAGGGAATTATACATCTTTGTCATTCCTGGATGCATGGCATATGGAGCATTATGTGCTTCTTTAAGGATTTCTCTTTGCAAGTTATCCACGTTAGGCACACAAATACGATAACTCATTATCAAGGCATCATTTTGAATATTAAAATCTCTATGTCTCCCATGTTTTACCATTTCAATCATTCCATTTGCATCCACGCCCTGTGCTTCTTTAATTTGATCATGCAACATTGGTCTCACTCAAAAAGTAGCAATCGATACCCCATTCTTTGTATGTTTAGTTCCATATTCATAGCTTGCAATTGAACTAAATAAGACAATGGAAATACCTATAAATGAGCTACACCGCTTTTTGATTTCCTGCTCAAAGGATCAACAACCACATTTGCCTTCCCTGGATGATACTTAATGGTACAATCATAATCCTTTAGTAATTCTAACCTCCGCTTTTATCTCATGTTTAATTCATTTTGGCTCATTAAATACTTCAAGCTCTTGTGATATGTAAAAATCTGAAAGGTTTCTCCATACAAGTAAAGTCTCCATATTTTCAAAGCAAACATAATGGCAGCAAGTTCTAGGTCATGTAATGGATAAAATAATTCACAAGGTTTCAGTTTTCTAGATGCATATGCAATTACCTTACCATACTGCATTAGAATACATCCCAAACCTTGATGAGAGGCATCATTATATACTACAAATCCTCCATTACCAGTAGGAATGGCTAACACTGGAGCTGATGCCAATCTATCTTTTAATTCATCAAAACTCTCTTAACATGCTTTAGACTACTTAAATGGTACATTTTTCTGAAGTAACATAGTCAAAGAAGCAACTATAAGTGAAAACCCCTCAACAAATCGACTATAATACCTAGCTAGTCTTAAGAAACTCCATACTTCTCAAACATTCTTTAGGGTTTCCCATTTTACTATTGCTTCGATTTTGTTTAGATCCACCTCTATGCCCTTTTTAGAAACTATATGACATAAAAATACCAAATGGTCAATCCAAAACTCAAACTTGCTTAATTTACCAAACATATGTTTTTCTCTCAAAATTGCAACACAATCTTTAGGTGTTGTTCATGCTCAAAATCACCTCATGTAAGCACTGGAGGCTGGGCATCACTTCTGGAATGGTTTCCCACAAATCATATGCATCCCCCTATAATAGTGACACTGCATAATCAAACTTTTCTTCTAGCATGCATTTCATCAAATTCAAAACTCTCTGTGTTCTTTTTAGCCATATCTCTACCACTGATGGATATTTGGTACCATCGAAGTCAACTGCATCCTCTTTTCTTAGTTTGTAATACCTTATTTCTTTTTGAATTTTTGGACCCTACACTGTTGGTTCACTGATTCTATGTTATAGTTGACCATCAGATATGTGTTGTGCATGAGAATGTGTTAGAGATCTAACTCTGTTAGCAGGTTGATCTCTTAATGGTTGGCATGATGCTTATATGGAATGCAAATCGATTGACTCTTCTCTCCTTAGTGAGCAATGGGTACTATCATGACTACCCTTTGCTAATGCCCTAAAGAAATATAAGACTATGTCATATGATAATGCAAAATAGTGCAAAAGTCATTTCATGTTAATATATATGTCCCTACGAAACCTATCCCTGCTCTGATATCAAAAACTGTAACGACCATTTTCATTTACAAAACTTATAGGATTCATGTCTAAAATACATATGCATAAAGGTTTTATTCATTATACATACACAATCAAACACGTATTTAATGTACATATATGTTAGCTAATTTCAAAGCTAGTGACTATAAATTGGTTCCTATCTAGATGTATGTACATGATATGAGAAAGAGAGAGAGTTAGAATTCAGTCGATGGCATGTGGTCTATGTGTCTCGATGCAAAACCCTAAGCACCAAAATGTCCAATCTTATGCCTCAATATCTAAAAGAAAATTTGTGATTTAATGAGTCGCGACTCAATGAATAAAAATAATAATTAGATTACTATGGCACAACTAACATCAGAATAACATCAAGATACATTATAAGCATAACAATTGACTATGCAAGTGCAAGTGCAATAGATTTATTTTTGTGTCGTGACCTTGCAAGGCAAACACTACTCCCGATAATTCGTGTGATTCAAGTGACATTTGAATTTGTTGGCCAGCATATAATAAGTGAACCATTTGGTCCATAACATGAGCCAATAGGACATATTAGTCCATCTTCCACATGATTCGCAAGCGTTTGATAAGCCGATCACAACATCCTTTTAGTTCCAATACAAGTGTTCATAACAATGGTATACCAAGTAATCATTGAGACCATATAATTCTCACTGGACTTGTATTCATATGTAAAAGGTAACAATTCAATCACATATACATGTAATAGGACATAATCATATCATAAAATTATCACACATATGCACATTAGAATCTAATTATCTTTTTTACTCACATTTTTATCTAACCAACCTTTATGGTAGGTTTGGTTCTCTCTCTAAGGCTTCCTAAAAGTCTTGAGATCCTAAAATTTGATACATACATGGTTATAAGTATGCCAAAATGATTATGAATGCTTGGTATGAAACTATGGCATGATCCATGCAAGTGGACATAGTGTTTATGCATGTTTTTCCTTATATGGAAGCCTAAGCTTGCTACACTATCATAGTAATAATTCTAGATATACTTATCCAAATGACTTGATTCTTTTTTTTTAAAAAATAAAATAGACATATAATGATAGATATTCAAATTTCAGGCTAATATAAGATGCACAAAAAATGTGGTGAATCTTTGAATTTTGCTCTGTTTTAATGTCATCTCAGTCTGAGTAGGTCTTAGATTCTTGGGTATATGTCAAATTGTACAAATCAAATCGCAAAACTTATTTTCCATAAATTACACAACACATAGAGGAACATCGTTCATGTTTTACTCATTGTCTAATTCAATCTATAAAATCACCAAAACAAATAACTAATCTCAAGGTGAGCAGATTTTCAACATGGTGACAATCAGTCATAATGAAGGGGAAATATCTCACCATACAAAATTTAGCAATAATATTTTGCATTCATGTAAATAATATATAAATATACAACTTTAAAGTTTAGCACATCACCAAATTCCTAATCTATGGCTATAAAATTCTTGGAAAATAGAATTAAAAGACATGTGAGGTTTCATCTAGGTACAGGGTCAACCACAATCAATGAGTTATATCTCTTTCCACACAACAAATCAATCCAAACTGCTTTACAGATGTTTAGAGGGAATATAACCCTACAAATTTCATATTTTACACTTTGTCAAAATCAGAACCCAAGGCCATCAAAATATAAGAAAATATAAAGACTGAGGTGATTTCGGTTGGTTGTGAACCAGCCCTAATGAAGGAGCCATAACTCCTCACACACACTAAATCAAGCAAAACTATTTCATATCCATTTAGATAAGGTATAAAGCTACAACTTTCATATTTTCACTTTCTTTAATTCCTCTTCTAGAGTTATGAAATCATGGGTACAATATTCTGGTCTAATAATAAAATTAACACAATCAGCTCTTGTTCTCTTGAATTTCAACTTCCATCCAAGAGTTCTACCTCAACTACTCCATAATTCTCACTAACAATGCATGATTAACATGCCAAGAGGGGTTAATTTGATTTGACAAAAAGATAAATTAACTTATCTATTGTCCTAGAACTAGAAAACCTTAAGATTCCTCCTTAGGCAGCTCATTCTTCTCCCTCTCATTCTTTTTCTTCTTCTTTTTGTTATTCTTCTTCTTCTTTCCTTTTTTTCTTCCTTAGCTCTCTATTTCTTTTGTTGTACCTCACATCTAAGCTCTGTATTCTGATCCTAAAGGGTAAAAAATTCCACTTGTAAACCTATTGTAACAAGACAAAATCATGGTGTTGCATTCCTATTGGTTGGAAGTTCACTTTTCTCTTTGAGTCCCTCTTCTTCACTCCTTAAGCACCTCCATCCATCTCTTAATTCCTAGATGCTCTTTATACTTTAAAATAAGCTCTATAATGCCATTATTTATGATGTTATAACATGCACACAACATTAAACAATTTTTCATGCAACTATACAAATATTATATATATATGTTAAAGTGTCCCAAATGCAATGGTGCAAGTGTCATTATCGTGCTTCTACAATTCACATGTGTAAATGATCATTTATCCAATGCATATGTTCATATGAGATTTCAAATCATTTATGTAGTGAATATATTCACGTGATAATGCCAAAGAATTTGGATTGGGATGTTACATTTTAGGCTTGCAATATGATATCCTTCAACATAGTATCACCAACCTTTATGTTGTTTTCTTTGACTCTCGTGTTCAATGTGTTGGCCATGCTAGCTGCTACAACTGAATGTGATAAAGAACCTTCAATCTTTCTTATCTAAGAGGGCTAAACACTCAAATCTACTTCTTACCCATTGGTAATAAGGAATTCTTAACTCGACTAATGCTCATAGAGACTTTACTTCCACTTTGATTGGTAATACTTATTTTATCCAATGCACAATGGAATATGGCATCATTCTTGTTGATGTCCTTATCGTGGTTTGATACCCTCATATTGCAAAAGATAACTTCTCATACCAATCCCTATAAGTTTCCACCATCTTGGTCAGGATATTCTTGACATTCTTATTAGTTGCCTTAATTGCTCCATTGGCTTGAGGCTTGTAAGGTAATGAATTGTGGTGGGCTACTCCATACTTTTTTAGGATTGTTTTGACATTAGCCTAAAAATGAACCTCATTATCTATAACAATGTGATGTGGCACCCCAAACAACAAATAAGGTTCTTTTAAATAAATCAAGCCATGTATTTTGCCCCTAATTTACTAAAAGATTCAATCTCTATCCATTTCGAAAAATGTTTCATTGTGGTCACAATGCACTTGTATCCCCTTGTAGAAGTTGATATGATTTCTATGATCACATCAAGCCCCCATCATATAAATGGCTATGGTGAAGTCAGATTCTATGGCTTGGTTGGTGATAAGTGGTTCAGGTTGCCATGAGTCTAATAATTGTGGCAATTTTGACCATCTAAATGCAATTCGGGCCTATAGTGGTTTAATAGTAACCTATTGTTAAAATTTTCCTTACTAATGTCTTCCCACTCATGTGTGAGACATAGGTCCCTACATGCACCTCTTTCATGAATTTGTCCGCTTCTTCTTCTACCAAGCATTTTAAATGAACCCAATTTGGCATTCTCATGTACAACACATTATCATAGGCCATGAATTGCGATGCCAATTTTTGAATCACATCTTTATCCTTTCTTTCAATCCCCGTAGTGTAATCACCATTCTCTATATATTTTTACATGTCGTAGTACTAAGGATGATTCTTCAATGACTCTTGCATCACCCTTCTACATCAGAGCAGGGCATTACAGACCTGAGTGTAATGAGTAACTTCTTTGACATTACTTTTAGCCTATCCCAAATAGAAGCCAAAGTTACTAAGACAAACGACCATTGCATTCTCCTCTCATGTAAGCGATGTAACATAATTCTCTGAAAATTCTGCAATAACCCCTTCAAGTGGTCTAAATATGGGCTCAAATGTTCTTTCTTTAGTTCCTATTCATCAATTACCTAAGAGATAACTAGTAATGAATCTGCAAATACCTCAGCCGCCTAGACTCGCATCTATATCAAAAGGTCCAATCCAAGTGCATATACTACATATTCAGCCATTTTGTTAGTCACCCTGAAATTTAGTTTATTGGTCACAAGCAAAAGTTCTCCTTTTAGCGATATCAAAATCACTCTACACCTACTCTTTTCTTATTCATCGCTCCATCAAAGTACATCCTCTAACTCCGAGGCTCAATTGCTCCTAAACCTTTATTTGGGAATTGGGGAGGTTCAAACTCTCATTCTTCAAGAAGTTGTTACGACAAATATTTGAAATTACCTAACCTTAATCACTTTCTTAGTTATATATTATCGAACTCCATTAACAGTATTAACCATTTTACCAACTTTTTAGTTAAAGAAGGAGACTTATGTAAATACTTGGTCGGATCAAGCTTTGAAACAACCTCAACCAAATATGACTGAAAGTAATGTCGTATCATCTTCATGGCTCACACCAATGCTAGACAGGTTTTCTTCACCTGGTTATACATCTCATTAGATGGAAGCAATTTCTTGTTGAGATAGTACATGGCATGTTCATTTCCCATTTCATCCTTTCACGTTAACATCACCTGTAACATCCCTAGTCACATTCATTAGCATTATCACATGAGCATATGCATTAGATAAATAATCATTTAGAAGTACCATTGCATTTGGGGACATTGGAACATATATGTAGTGTTTGTATAGTTGTATGAAAAATTGTTTTATGTTGTGTGCATGTTATAATATCAGAAATAATGGTGTTTTAGAGCTTAATTAAAAGTATAAGGAGTATCTAGGAATTAGGAGATGGATGGATGGATAGATGTGCTTAATGAGTGAAGAAGAGGGACTAAAAGCAAAACTTTTAACTTTCAACCAATAGGAAACCAGCCCCAATC